>SCDZ01000909.1:0-65274 GCA_004143845.1 Drosophila lacertosa | reverse complement strand
AGATACATAGATACATAGATACATAGATACATAGATACATAGATACATAGATACATAGATACATAGATACATAGATACATAGATACATACATATATATATAGATACATATATACATAGATACAGAGATACATAGATATAAAAATAGATTTATAAATTTATTATAAATATATTTAAAGCTTAATCTCATATTTCGTATTTAAAAAGTTTGGAAAGTTAATTAGTCCCGTTATTCTCCTCTCGCTCCATCGAAGTCAAAGCGCAGGGAGAAGCGTCGAGGAGAAAGAGGAAGGAAGAAGCGAGCGCATGCAACAAATGGCAATTAACTTGGCGGCATTTGAATGCAGGTTGCCAATTAACGTTTGCCGCGTGGGCGGTGGGTTCAAAGGAGGGCGTGGCAAAAAGCAAATGGCAAATGGCAAATGGTACTCAACACAAGAAGCAACAAGCCAGCAACAAGGCACAAACACTCACAATAATAACAGGCATTTAATTTCATGTTAATTGTGCTACAATTTCAAGGGGGCAGAGGCGTGGACTTAAAGGGGAATGCGGGGGAGGGTTGCTTTTACGTTCGCGGGTGGTGGGGGGGGGGGGGGGGGTTTCGAGCCATAAATTTGTGCATTTCAGCGCAGCGCGTTGCGTGTAATTTATTTGCATATTTTAGCCGAGCAGGTGACAGCCTAAAATTATGCTACAAAATGCCGCGAATACCAGGCCAAAAAGGTAGAAAACAAAATTAGAGCGCGCTTTTTGAGAGTGCTCGACTAGAAGATGCCCTGTAGCTGGACTTCGTTGTGTGTTTAATTAAAACTCGAATTGAGGCAATTTTTTCTAAAAGTTTTTTTTTTGGGTTTTGTTTTCGAGTGAACAAGAAAAAGTTTAAGGAATAAAGAATTTGATACAAGTTATAATTTTTCTTATTTAAAAACATATTAAGAAATTTTTCTTTATTTTATTTAATAGCTGTAAACAAGTTTTAGCTTTGAATTCAAACCAAGAACTTACATAAAAATTAGAATTAATTTATGTTAAAAGCTGCTTACACAAACCGAACCTTAAAGCGAACTTTTGCGGATTTGATCGTCAAAGAATAAAAGCTCTTAAACAATGACTTTAATGCTGTGACTTCCAAACTGTAACTGACAAACTGTAAATATTTTGGTACCCGAAGGAATACATTGATAATCCAACTAGTTCTAAAGCTGAGGCATATATAAGATGAAATCTTATGAACACATATATAAAGACAAACGTCCGTACAGTGAAGTTTAAGGAATCGAAAAAAAGACTTCGTTATATAGAAAATTCGTAATATAGAATAATTTTATAATATTAAAAAATATTCAGTGTTCTTTAAAATAAATAGTAGTAAAGAAAAGTTCGTAATTGGGAAGATTGACTGTGTATATATATATAGTATATATAGCAGCTTTGGCCCAACCAATTAGCTGGTCTTAGTTAAATATATAATCCCCCGCTTTTCACTCTACTTACAGGGTAGCGGCAACACCTTCGAGCTGCTGCAATTGCAGTCGTGAAGAAAGAAGGGCGCGTGGAGGAGTTCGCCACATGGTCCAACTACGCTAGCTGGCTAAACGCATTTACGTGTCAAAACTAATTTAATGTACCACGCCTCCCTCTACCTCCGCCCCCTGCTGGGGCTGGTGTAAGCAACCCCCCCAAAACAAAAAGGGCCAGCGAACACAGGAAACGGAAATCGCATACGCAGCGACCAGCGAGCATATTTTGCTTATTTATTTGAAATGTTGTTGTTGCACGCACACAGATACGCACAGATACACACACACGCACACGCACACTCACACTCACACCTCCCCTGCACATTTCTCACCTAATAAAATAACAATGGAACACCCCCCAAGGCGCTTTCAGGCAGCGGCAGCTCACATGCTGGGCCACGCCCCCCGCCGCCCAACGTTCGACGCCCTCCTTTTGATGTAAATTTAATTTCGGTTTTCACATTTTGAGGTTTTTACCCCACCTCCCCCCCTGCCCACCCCTCGCTTCGCCCCTGCTCAACATGCAATACAACTCAGAGAGAGAAAGTTCCAGTTCCAGGTCCGAGTCAGGAGTCGGAGTTGGAGTTGGCGTCCTGTCCCCAGAGGCTTTGGAGCATATATATATATACATATATTTGTAATGCGTCTTTCAGTGTTGACGTTGACGACGTTGCGGTCGTCGCCAGCGCATTTTATATCCTTGTCCTTGTTGCTCTCGTCAGCGCTTATCCAAGTGCTGGTCTAGCCTTTATGCCTTTAGTCCTGTACAAATCCGCCCTCGTTGCCAACTTGTCGCACATATGCACTTTGATTCCCCCGGCGACACAACACCGCACACAAAAAGCCAAATACCCCCGGCACAAAAGCAACAGGGTATCATGTCACTGTTGGGGAGTTTCGTAAACTTCCTTCAATTCGTTAACATAGAAAAGGGAAGCTGACTAAATAAGCCCTGCAAATATAGTTTGGCAACTTGTCATTTGTCATAATCATAGAGCTGACTTCCTTAAGGCTAAATTCTGATTAGAGAATTATATCATAATTTTAGCTTTATAGAAACATGTCTTTAATATAGTAGTTAAATTAAATATAAATTATATAAAATATGAATATGACAAACAATATTCAATATAAACTATTTGATAGCAAAGAGAGTCATTTAAAAAATGTTCTTCATACATATATCCCATTCATATATCCCATTAATTGATCTGTAAATAACAACAACAACAATTCATAAAGATCTAGGCAAAGACTTTGTAAAGCTAAATAACAAATTTACATAGCTTAAATAAGGAAGGTAGGAATATCAGACTGGGAACTGGGAAAAAGAGTTTTGGTATTAAAAATAAAATAAATATATTATATTATATAAAAAATATATTTGTAAAATAAATTATACAAAAACATATTAAAAAAAACTCTAGTTATCGATTATAAGAAAATGGGGCAAATAATTGATCATAGGAAACAAACTTGATTTGCAATTGTTGTGCAAGAAGTTAAGAAAGCCAAATTTTAATCTCGTTTTAACTTGTTGCTTTTGATAAGACAGACAGACAAACAGACAATCGATGCGACTCTCAAAGCTGACCAAGAATATATATAGTATATACTCTATAAGTTCCTTTTAGGCTCCTTCCATCTTTTAACCCACTTTCACTGAGTTCACGAACTAAATTCAACAACAATAACTTGTTCGAGGGTATAAACAAAACAAAACGCAACAAAAGCTAACAAAAAAATACTTTTTCTGGTCACTTTTCGTATGTGTGTGTGTGTGTGTGTGTTTGTGTGTGTTAAGCCGGGATTTTAATTAAAGCTTTCCGTCGCGTTTCATTTCACAATTCAGCGCCAAAAGTATCAGTTACTCAAAAAAACAAAAAATAATACAACGTCTGCTCTCTCTGTGTGTTCCTTTCAAGTTGAATGACCATTGCCGGAAGCAATTCAACTATACACACAACACACAACACACACACACACACTCACACACACTCACACACACATACATATAAAAGGTAAAAAGTGCCGCACGCGACACACACAAAGCTTAATTACTGAGACGCTGAGAAAACCGTTGAGTGCACTTGAGGTAATTTGATTTAATTGTGCGTGCTACTTACAACAACAACAACAACAACAACTACACTCCTTGCTAGTTGTGTGTGCACATAAAAATTTACAAGTGTGTGCGACGCCTGTTTTTTGTTGTTGTTGGCATTTTTTATTTTATTTTTTTTTTATTTGTTGTGCTCCCAAGTTCGCAACTCTTGAACTTTGCCGTGGCCAACAAGCAAGGACTCCACAAGCGTAGCCTTTGCCTCTTGAACTAGCTTCAAAATGTCAGCTGGTTGTTGTTGTTGTTGCTTTGCCTTTCAAGTTTATTAACTTTAAACTTTAGAACTTGACTTGTTTGCTCAACACGATTGATACCATTTATGTGCAGGGTATTTGGAATTCATTTACAAGGCATTTACAAGACAATTAAGAGTGCTCTCGAGCGGAGTCCAGGGTAGTTTTAAGTGTACGTTTATTTATTAGTTGATCAATATTTTTATGTATTCGTGTTTATCCATCTATCAATCAACGGATTGACCTTTGACCTATATAGCTTCAAATCTAACTGTCCATTCTTCTATCAATCTATTTATACTTATATTAATCTATTTAATCCATAAATTAATGAACCTTTTTATTATTCAATCGATATATCAGTCAATCAAAAAATTTAACATTTTTAAACTTAACTCAAAATCAACAAATAAATTTAGATTAATTTAATCAATTTAATTCATTTACTGAATGGACCAATGAATTAATTTCTCAATGAATAAATTGAATAATTATCATTATTTAATTTACATTAAATATAATTGATAATAACTAAATTTAATTAAATTTAAATTTTAATTAAATTTAATAATATTATAATTATTTTATAATCATTAAAACTAAAATTATATATTAATTCAAATTATATATTAATTCAATGAAGCTAGCAAACAAATTCAATTGAATATTTATCTCTCCATCCAACAATCAATCCCTCATCAATCAATGCTTATGATTGATTATTAAGAATATTATAAAACCCAATTTTTTAAATTTTAGTAGTCAGTTTTTTAATATATTAAACTGATTTATAAGATAGTCCATTAAACTATTCACTAATCAAGCAATCATCAAACAAGCTATCATATAAATTTCCAGGGTATTTCAATGTCGACTACTCGCAGACATCGTATATTTTCAACATTTTTTTATTACAGCGTTTTTTTGTAGTTTTTCATAAATCATCAACGCAATTGCTTTTTATTTATAATTCATGACAATTTTAATGTGGTTTTTATTTATCATTTCCTTTTTTTAATACACATATTTTTTTGTTTGCTCTCGTTAGAAAACAGTGCAAATTTATGAGTTACGCGCGTTTCCGTTTCCGTTGCCAATTAGGCAGCAAAACGCAAAGACAATAAATTCAAGCTAAATATCAGTCAGCCTAACGAGAATAAGGCGACTTTTTTCAAGCTTTTTCTGATCAGTTTCCGTTCAACTTAAAATCCGTCCTTAAAGTTATTTAAAAAAACAAAACAAAATAGAGAAATTTTTGCCCCACGGCTGTTTTATTAATATGCATGTGATCGCCCACACTTTAGCGGCTAGGGGGCGTGGCTGCCGCGATGCGGTCACCGATTTACACATGACAAACAAAACGGTTTCACAATTTTAGACAATGTTGCCGACCTGCCACAGCACACAAAATAGTCCAACAACAACAACAACAACAACAACGTCAGACAAAAACAGACATTGAAATCAACAACAATATGAGACAATGGGAAAAAAACTGTGTGCACTAAAACAAAAATTTGCATGCAAATGCAAATGGTTTCTATTTGATAACATTTTTAAACCTGCCCAAAAAAGTATGCTATGAAAAATGTGCGCCAGTTAAAGAAGCCTTAAAGACAAAGTTTTGCTTTGGGAAGCTAAACTGAAAATGGTTGGAAGATAAAAATCTTTAAAACCAGCTGATAAAATTTGGAAATTAAAGAAAATTAACCATTGTTTGCGTTCAGTGTATTCTGCTGCTGGCAGTTATCAAAATGATTTTTGAATTTAAACGCTTAATTTATGCTTTAATTGCATATTTCGCGCTCCAATGCAAATAGCTGCCATGCGATTTATGGGCGTTATTGTATTTGTATTTTGTATTTGTTTTTTGCATTTGTATTTTGCATTTGCATTTGGCCGCGCGCCCAAAAAAGTATGCAACGCATTTCATTTAGATAACCGCAAATATTTACCACAAATGCATTCGCATCACATTTGTAACGTGACAAAATTCCCCAGAGTTAACAGCGAACCTTGCCGGCGTCCTTTCGTCCTTTCGCCCTTCGTCGCGACAGTAAATTACACACGCATATTTGTGTGCAGGTGTGTGCTAGTGTGTGTGTGTGTGTGTGTGTGTGTGTTTACAAAATATTTGTTGCATACTTTGCAGCGTAATTTATGCATTTCAATTGGATTTGACACAGCGCCTCTCGCATCGCTTTTTCCAGTTTATTTTATTCGGCCCCGAATCTATCGGAAATAACATTTCCCATTTCCCCACATCTATTGAGTTTTGTGATTTCGCTGCATTTTATTTAACGGCATTCAATTGATTTCACATGAATTATTTTCATTCACTTCATCCGCGCGATTATCGATTGTTGTCCGGCGTCGATTTTTGCCGTTTTAATTTCGCAAATTGCGCCACGTGATGACATCTTGCGACATTGACATTTCAATGAGGTCCTCCCAAAAATATTAATAATATATTTATCGATAAATATTTTTTGTTGCATTTCTATTATTATTATTTGAAAATCTATTATTGTAAATAGAAGTCTATTAGAATTCTTCGGTTTTCTTTAATTTTTTTTTTTATTCATAAATTTTTTTACTATCGATAACTAATAAATCGGTTTTTAAAACGAGCCAATAATTTATTTTTTATATTATATTTTTCATATATTATTTTTATATTATATTTAGTTATTGTTATTAAATACTTTACGATATTTAAAACTGCATCAAAAATTGACTAATTTCAACTGCAGTTTGTAATCGATAAATACCGATATCAACTTGGACTCATCTTCTGCTCTTCTTATAACTATCTGTCTGTCTGTCAATGCCGAGTAATGTTCATTTAGATATGGATTAGACTATATTTGAAATACTTATCGATACTTATCGATAGGCCTGATTTCCAATCAAAAATATTAATTGCCTTTGTCTGTCTGTCGATGCCGAGCAATATTTACTGGCATAAATACTGCGATCGATACTTATCGATGGTCCTGATTCCCATTCAATAATAAAAGAAAAATCATTTTACTTTTCCATTTACTTTCAAATAATTTAATGTATATATTTTTGTTGTTACCCAAATCAATTCGAGGTGAAGGAGCCTCAGATGATTCAGCGCGGAGCCAGGTTATCCATGATCTCGGCCAGCCGCTTGGAGCGCAGCGTGAACACGTCCAGCTGGCGCTTCAGTATCCCATAGCTGACGGCGTCCCGAAGATTGAGCCGCACCTGGCGCTGGAACTCGGGATCGATGCGATGAAAGTGCGCGGCCAGCGTCGAAACGATTTCCGTGCCCTGCATGGGACGACGTGTCCTTTCCAGCAGCTGCAGGATGCTCTGCATCAGATGGCGCACTAGGCGACGCTGCTGCGGCAACCGACGCAGCTTATAGCCCAACTGCATGCTGACCACAAATGGAATAGATCGCCCCAGAATCTCTGAAAGTCTGCTCTCTCTCTGTGTGCGTGTGTATGTGTGTGTTTGTGTAAGTGTGCTATGAAATGAATGAGAATTAGAATGGGGGTGGGGGGGGGTGAAGTTTCCGACAACTCGGGCAAGGCCCAAGCGACCGCCGCATGGCCAATTAATCAGGGCCAAATAGAAAAAGGGAAGGGGCCGGTTGAATAACCTCGCGGCTGGTAAAACGAAACAGGACCAACAAAGGCAACGGAGACAACGGCAGGACGAGTGCGAGATGAGAGCGCGTCGCGAGTAGCGAGCATCAAGTGACATTTGAGCAAAGACAAAAAGTCATTATCAGGGCGACAGACGACGACGAGGGCAGTTTGAGAGGAACTGGCGACTGGCGACTGGCAACTGGCAACTGGCGACACATCGTGCATTTCGACTGCGGCATGTGGAGCACGTGGCTGCCTCGTCGCCATGTTGTTGCCTTTTCCGGCATTTTGTTTACGATTTTTTTTACCCACATCCCAGCTCCCCTCTCCCCTCTCTCTCTTTGTGCGGATTTCCTTCGTTGGCGTCGAGCAGTTTTCCCTGAACGATTTTCACTTGTTTGTGCCGTTGGCTGCTTTTGTTTAGCCTTCTTTTTTTTTTTTGTGCTCTCTATTTTTAGACCCATTGAAAATGACGGAGAATAGGGTATATTGAAATAGGGAGTATTTATATTATTAGCGGGAGGATTTTGTAAGTTCCTAACGATCATTGTTTGTTCTTCTGAAACTTTGAATATATCTGAATTTATATTTATTTATATTTTCGATAACTTTTATCGTTGCTCACAGATCGATTAATTCCTTGTGGCAATATAATTTTTAATTATCACTGTCCTTTCTTTTCGTGACCAGAATTTATTTATGTAAGCTAAGTTTAATGCAGATGGCTTTTGTAGTTTCCAATAAATCGATAAATATCGATTTCTCTTAGAAGAACGTACATTATTTTTCGTGATCAGTCTGATCTTTTTTTCGTCAAAAGCGTTTCATTATTAATATTGACTGTGTTTTCTATAAATTTTCGATAACTTTTTTCATAAAAAGCGATAAATATCGCTTACCAATTATTGCTTAGTCAAGCAGATTAAGCAAATAGTAAATGCTAACCAGGCAACAATCCTATTATATAAGCTATTGTTTCTTGAAGATCATTAATAGAACCATGCATCGATAAATATCGATAATTGCTATTGTATAACTCGTTGAATTCTTTGGCTTAAGCCACCAAATATGTTGTTTTGTTTGCCAAGAATATATAAATTATATAAACTTCCTCTTGACTACAGGGTATTTCGCAGTCGAACTTACTGGACCTACCAATTGAGTAAAAAAAAACAGCTACCCCGCACTTACGTCTTCTTTAAGCCGCCAAGTGCAATTGTCATAAAGTGTCATTGGCTGAAGTCGCAGTCGGCGTCGACTGCGCTGCCTCTGTTCACGTTGTTGTTGCTGTTGTTGTTGTTGTTGTTGTTGTTGTTGTTGTTGTTGTTGTTGCTGATGCGGTGAATCAACTTAAATGAGTATCCGCTTTATAACTACGGAAAAGAGAGAAAAGAAGTGAAGGAAAAGTGTGAGCAGAGTTGCCACCCAGACGACAGCTACTTTTCAGCTGCAGCCGAGAGGAAAAGCAATTGGCTTTGTGCGCGATTTAGCTTTGTGTTTTTCCAGCTGCCATTGATGCCCGGGAAAGAACCGGGGAAAAACGGGCGCCAGCTCTGAACCGGGACTTGGGAGCCAGGAGCGCAATGTCGGCCACTTGACGCGACTCGGCGCGAAGTCAACTCAAGACGAGACGAGTGGAGAGGAGAGGAAAGGAGAGGAGAGGAGAGGAGTGGAGAGGAGACGATGAGTCAGTCAGCCCTTTGCCGGTTTCAGTGGCCATGAAGCACCTTTTGGCCAAGTCCTCGACGTGCTCGCAGCCAGTCAAAGAGCAACAGATTGTGCCAGATGAAAGAAAATGTGAATGAGAAACCAGAGAAGAAGGGGAAAGAACTTTAGATTTCGCACAGATGCAAGTGCAACGTTTAAGGATGAGCCACAAAGCATAAATGGGAAAAAAATTAATTGAAATGAAATCAAAATAAGAAAATTCAAAGAAAAACTAAAATGAAACTGTTGAAAACAATAAATAAAAAGAAAGGAAGGGAGTATAGGAGGAAGAGAGAGGGAGTCACCATTTAAAAAGAGACAAAAAGTCTTTTCATTCAACGTTTAAGAAAAAGCCAGACAAACTATTAAAATAAAGATATAAAAAATCAAGCGCCATAAATGAAAGTAAACGGTAAACGGGAAACATTGGGAATGGGACAAACAATGAAAAGGGAAAACGCTGACGAACAAAACAAATAAATAAAAGGACAATGAAAAAAGCGACATAAAAGAGAATCGAAGTGGAAATGCGCAAGCAACAGAAAAAAATTGAACGAGAAACTTTTGAGATATAAGTAGATAGCTGGAAAAGAAACATATGGAAGAGATTAACAGGAAGATGGAGAGACTTTAGAGATACGTGAGAGATGTAGGAGAAAGTGAAAAGGGGAAAGAAAAAGTAGAATTTAAAATAGAAAATAGTAAAATGAAAACAGAAAGCATAAGAAAATATATATTAAATCAGAAATTAAGAGAAAAGGAGGAGAATGAAATATATAGAAAATTAGATATGAATGAGAATATATATAAAAGGAGAGGAGCGCATAAGAAAGGAAGAGATCAAATTAACAACAAGAAGAACTTCAAAGACATGAGAAGCTAAAACTAAAGTAGATGAATGAAATATGAAATTAATGAATGGAAAAATTAATAAAGAGAAAAAGTTAGAGTGAAAGATGTAGATTGAATTAAGAAGAGAAACTTAGCTCGAACAAAGTGCAATTAAAAATAAATTTAATAGAAAGCAATAGAAACAAAGCCGCAAATAAAGTTGGAATTAACACCTCGTCCAGGTAAAAGGCGACTTTTATTAAAGTTTGCTTTTAAAAGCGCACAGAATTCCTTGTTGCAGTTTCAGTTTCCTGAGCTAGCTAATTAAAACGAGCTAAGCAATCCTAAGCCGTAATTTTTAAAATACTTAATAAGCATAACATGCCAGCAAAAAATAAAAAGACTTGCAATAAAAATATGGCCATTGCACAACTCGAGGCCTGGAATGCAGAGGGGGGAGGAAGGGAGGGAGGAAGGTTGGGGCTGGTCCGCTGGCTAGTTGGGGCCAGTTATGCGTCTACGCAGCGCCCTTAAGCGGCTTAAAGGAGAGCAGAGCGCATTATGCTGCCCAGTCCATGCTGGTTGCATGCAACCAACGATGTGTGTGGCAGGAGGAGGAGGCTGCTGGCATGTGGCCAACGCTTGGTGCAGATTGAAAGCGACAGCCAAATGTGTGAAGTGTGCCGTGGAATCGTGGAGCGTGCAGCGTGCAACGTGCAGCGTGCAGCGTGCAACGTGAATTGAAACCTGCGACAAACAACACAGAAGAAGACACAAAATGTGCCCATCAATATGGTGGGAGGGAGGGGGGAAACGGCAGCGAAATCTGTTTTTGGCAACGGCGCCAGTTTTGAATGGATGCCACGCGGCAACGTCAACAATTGCTGCATAGATGCTCAACAACAACAACAACAACAACAACAGTAAAAGCAACACCCACACCTTAGCACACATTGCTGTCTGGCAGGCGGAATGACAAATGCTTTGGCGCCGGCTTTCGGTTTTTTGGCTTGCGGGTTTTTGGGTTGGAGTTTGGACACTGGCGTCACTTTTGACTTCTGGACGACGCAGACGACGACATTGAGCAATTGCCATGCATAAATATTCCCTCACACACACACACAAACACACACACACACACACACCCGCACAACCACCTGTCGTTGCAGCGCCCGAGCGAGGGAGTGTGTGTGAAAAGGAAGCTGCCTTATCAACATAAACAAGGCGCACAAATCAAAACAAGTGTCCGCAACATGTTGCGGGCGCACATGCGCTCTGGGCTGCCCAGCAACATTGTTGCCCAGCGCGAAATGTGCCGCAACATTTCGATGTTGCGAGAGCAAGCAACTATCGCTAGCACGTTGCACCTGCGCATTCGATTCTAACCTCACAATTCATAGTTCACGCTCGATCCAACACTAGGAACTTGGTCATATTTGTTTGTCCGCTTAAAAAATAAAGCAGTAACGAAAATCAATTTAATAGTAATTATATATTGAACTAATAATGCAACCTAAGACTGTGGTTGATATTTTTGTAAGAATCCACTACAAATAAGTCCTAATAATTCCTTAATTGTAACTTATACTTTAGGTAAATTAATAAAGTACATGTATTCCCAATTTCAAACAGTTTTCTTGACCCACTTTTATATATTTGAAAAAGTCAGCATTTAAGAATTAAGTAAAATGTTAGCATTTAAACAAACATTTTATATATGGACAAAGTCAACAATTAAGAATTCAGAAAAAAAAATTATATAAAAACAGCATCAAAAAATCGAGAATATTTTATACATGAAACAAGTTAGTTAGTTAGTTAGTTAGCACAGATGAATTTAGAAAAATATACTTTGAAAAAATTAAGAGTTAAGAATATATTATACTATATAAAAAAAGTTTTCATTTTCTTGGTTATAATATTTTATTTATTATTATTTTTAAAAGATGAAATTATATAAGTATTGTAGAGTATATTTTGATCTATGCCTATATTAATTTACAGGGTTTCAGGTTTATTCAGACAGTAATCAGAGGCAGGGTATCCCATAGTTGAACACTTTAGCTTTGTTTTAGCCCTCATAAATTCGCTTTTACATTAAAGCTTTCATGCTAAGCCCATAAAATGTTGTCGCACATAAATAATTACAATATAAAGATTATCTTTTATAACGAAAAAAACTAACTTAAATTTAATTCAAATAAATACTTACCATTTATTATTATTTTTTTTTGTAAATTCAACAATGCATTTTAGTTAACAATTGTAATGAAAAAGCATAAAAAAAAATAATAAAAATAATAATAATAAAAATAATAAAAAAATAAATTATATTAACCTGGCACTAAATTGGGAAACGCGTTAAGCACTTTTTGTTGAAAGTAAGCTTTTGACCTTAGCACTTGTTGACCTTAGATTATTGTTAAGTCGCAAGGGGCATATTTAATTTGTGTTTGCCTCACAGCTCCATATTTTTGGGGCCGCAGTTAATGCCACATTAGCATTAATTAAATGCAGCTCAAAGCCGATTCAACACTGCCAAAAGTAATATGTAATATTGGAATATTTCAGGCATTTATGTCCTGTAATCGATTGAATTTGTCAAAAGGGTAACATTAATTTATTAGGAATCTCAGATACTCCTAGGGTTATATATAATTTTAAAATATATAAAATATAATAGATATAATAACCAACCGATTGCTTAAAAGATTTCATACAGCCTAGCTTTATGTAATGGGTATCTTTCAGTCGACTATTAATTTGTTTATAATAAAATTGTGGTAAACAATAATTCAAATAAGGAAACCTTTATTTCATTCAATATTTATTAAGCCAATGCTTTAATTTTATTTAAGTTATTTATATAAAATGCTTTGTGTCTGTGTGAAAGTGATTAAATAATTGTATGTACTTTTTGTGACATGCGTAAAATACCCTGTAGAGTGAGAAGATATACATAGCCAGTTTATTTAGATAAGATTTTAGATAAGAGAATTTTATTATAACAACAAAGGAGAGAGTGATAGAGAGAGAGAGAGAGAAGGGAAAGAGAGAGGACGATAGGTAGATAGTCCTGGAGTCCTCTTTATGCGTTACACTGAGTTACTTTTTCGACCTATCGTTAAAGTGCTGTAAAAAACCATTCACATAATAACGGTAACTTTGCATACTTAACTGTTCATACAAATAAATTGCTGGTGTGTGGCATCGCTTTAATCCGACATAAATGATAAGCGCAACATATTCCAACGAGCTGCCAAAAAACCCTCAACAAAATACCCTGTAATCAAGGAATGGACTGTCAAGGGTATGCTTGATCTTGGAATTGTTAACAAAGTGAGGAAGTGAGTGAAGTTAAAGTTAAGTTAAGCATTAAACACATATTAGAGGGTATCTATAGGCCAACTACTTACCATTGCAGATTTATTTATAAGAATACGTTGAGGAATAGTATTTAAATATTCAAGTGTTAATATATATATTTTTTACCTAAACATTTTTACAGGGTATTTTTGGTGCGACTCTTCACATTTAGCGCATTTATACATATGAAAAGCTGCTGCTCTCTATTCGGTTGCATACCACGCACAATAATAATGTTGTGCATCATTTGAAAGAATGAAGCTTGGAATTTATTTATTTCATGTGCGAATAAATGCAACTGTGTGTGTGTGTGTGTTTGTAACTGTGTCTATGTGTGTGTGTGTGTGCATTAAATGCCAGCGTAATTACACTATAAAAATGCTGTTTAATTAGCATATGGCGGCAATTAATTAATTTGTAAACTGAATGCTGCAATGCATGCAACGAGCGGGGCGGGGGGCTGGAGGGCGTGGCAGGGGACGGGGGGACTTTGGCACTGTATGTTAGGCACATAGTGAATCAAAGATTATTGTTTAATTAAATGCAGCCACATCGAGTTGAGTTTGAATTTCGAAATTCGAATTGAATGAAAAATGAGATTCCAATAAATACGTTAAATAAATAATTAAAATGAATGAGTGTTTCATTAAATAGCATTATTCATAATTTTTAGCATAAGTTGTTTGGAACACACTTCAGCTGGGTTTTTCTTTTGTTGAAGTTGCACTTATTAACATCAAATAACCGAAGGCCGCCCGATTAAAACAAGCGCGAAAATTGCCCGAGTGCAACTTAAATGTAAGATTCTACTAGATAAATATGCTCGACTTGGCCACACCCTACAATTAACTAAATGGCAATTGAGCATAATTTAGATAAAAAAATATTTTTAAAATATTATAGAAATAAATAATTTAAAAAAAATATTTGTGTTTAATACATACTGAAATAATTAAATAAAATTTAAAAATTGTTTCGTATATTGGTTGTAACTAAAACCAATATCTAATAAACTTGTCAACTTATTGTTGCCAAATCTCTCATTTTCTCTCTTTAACAAAGTTCTAGTATTCATTAAATAGCGTATTTAATAAAAAGTTTTCACCAGACAATCGCACTTTCAGCTTGTCATACACCTCTCACATCAATTTACTGTTTACAGGGCATTTTAAATAAATATATTTTAATACATTTGCAGCATTTGAGCCCTCAGTCAATCAGGCAAATGGTCGGGCGCCCCAAAAAGCCCACAATAAATGTTGATTTAATGTGAAAAGCCAAATAAACAACTATAAAATGCAGCAAATGCAACAGCACCTCCGATAGATACCCTGTAGAAAAAATGCTGTATCCAACAAAAATGAAATTTCTTTAATTTTTATGATTTTAAAATCTTTTATGTATCCTCACAAATGTTTAAAGGGTTGATTTTGGAGTCCTTTCTTCAACTTTTGCTTATGAGTCCTACGTCCTTTCGAGCATTAATCGATTTGCGAGGCATTTTAAATGAAATTAATGAGCGAGAAAGTGCATACACATAAATTTATATGTATTCGCATTAATGCTGATTGCTTAACAAGCAGACGCAGTTCCCTTTGCAGGGATGGAAACGAAAGGGAAAAAGGATACAGATACCGGCTGCTCGCTGACAACCACAACAGTTGACAACATAATCGACTTGTGCTTAAAAAGTAGCAAATGTGTTAATTGAATGCCCTGAGCCATGGCCCGTGTCCATTGCCATTAACATAAGCATTAACATTAACATAAAATTAAATGTTTTCGTTGCCGCTGCTGTTAATGCATTCGTTTCGTGTAGCTCGTATTTATATGATAAATATTTGTACAGACCTTGAAAATGTTAATATAATCTTTACTTTTTACATACATTTTTTTCTTTTATTTTTTTTTGCAATCTGTCTGATATGAAAAGCAATATACAAATTTATTCATAACTTATTTAAGCTAACAGGTTGGTTTGAACTCCCAATCCTTATATTTACACATTTAAATTATTTAACTATATGTTTGTCAGTTTATATGGCATATCAGGTACTCTATTTACATAACTCTGTTTTTTTCTCAGTTTACACTTAAAGAAATTCACAAATCCTTACTATCAATCCTTTATTTAAGTTAGAATTATTTTAATAATAATAAAATAATAATAATAAGGCAACTGTCTCTATGAAAACCTTATGTAACTTATTTTCTGTAAATATCTGAACAGAACAAAAAAACCCAAAAAATTCTGTAATTTATTTTCCACTTCTATAAACAGGAAAAATTGTGCTTTTAAATGTTTCGTTGAATTATTTAAAAGTTGTGCGCCGTCATCTAATTCGTTTGCCTAATGGAATTGAGTGTTGGCGGCGATATTCATTATTCATTATTTAACGTTTTTCGTGGCAAACAAATCAAAATTCGTTTCACACAAATTAGTCAATTTGATGCTTCAATTGCGCCGCACGTGTACTGAGCTCCTGCCGCTGAAGTTGCCATTTTGTTGCTGTCAAGCCCATGCCAGGACCCAGCCAGGACCCAGCCAGGACCCAGCCAGGAACAGCACCAGACCAGGCCATGTAACGTTTCTCTCTCTCTCTCTCTTGCTCTTTGAGGCGCCGTCGTCGCGTCAATAAATTTCATTGACATGTCATCAATCTCAATTTTGCAACAGTTCCTGTGCTTTCGCTCCAGCTCCAGCTCCTGCTCCTGCTCTAGCCCGAACGGAACGTGTTCTCAGATTATGTTACAGATTAAGTTGCACTTTGTATGCCAGCAAATTAAACGCGCAAGCTGTTTTAGTTCCCCTACCAGTTCCAGTTCTAGTTCCGCTTCTAGTTCCAGCTTTAACTTAAACTTGTGTTAAGTGTCAGCAATTAATTCAACTAATCACTATGTTTAGTTAAGGTTCATCTTTTTAGTTCAGTTCAGGTTCCAGTTCCAACTTCAAATGAGTTGTTAAAATCCACAGAACTAATTTGTTATGTGTTCTTTTATCAAATGGAACTAGCTTGAAGTTTTCTACTTATGTACATCCTGTTCCAGTTCCAGTTCATTTAATAAAAATGCCATTTAGTCTAGTTTAGGTTTTAGTTCCAGTTCATTTGTTCTTAATGTGTTTTTGTTTCCTTTAAAGATCCACTTTCAGTTTATTGGAATCAGGCAGAAGCAGGTTTTGCTCTAATTCTAGTTCCAGTTTTACTTCATCTAGTCGGAACTAGTTCCAGCTCTAGTTCATTTTCAGTTTCACCTTCAGCTTTAGCTGCTATTAAAAAAAAACTCCCAAATAAAAAGTGTAGTCGGTTCCAGTTCCAGTTCCAACTCTAGTTCCAGTTCATTTGCAGTTCCGCTTTAAATTTAGCTGCAATCTTAAAAACACACTCATTTAAAAAGTGTGGTCAGTTCCAATTCTATTTCCAATTCTAGTTCCAGTTCATTTACCGTTCCACCATCAGCTTTAACTAATGTCCAGTTAGCACATCCACCTTGTCGACCTTCTTTTCATTCCGTTTAATCTAAATCAATAAATTATATATATATATGGTATATGGAAAAGCCGGCCTGGCGTTGTGGGGGGGGCACGCCGCCCCCCCTGCCCCACCCCGGGGGGAGCCCCCCCCCCCCCCCCCCCCCTATCCGGGCGCCCATGTCCGCACAGCTGTCTTTGCGTTGACTTGCGCCTGGGGGCGTTTCAAGTTTGCGTTTTGGTTTTGGCCACTTTGCTCGTTGCTCGTTGCTTTGAATACTTTTTATTTCAATTTCCGCCCACAAAGCGGCAACAACAGCAGCAGCAGCAGCAGCAACAAAAGACAAATTTATGCCACATTAACAGCTAAAAGCTTTCAAAATGCGTTTCGATGCGCCAACAGGCGGCGACCCTCGGGCCACAAACTCAAGTCCCCCTCCCCCTCCCCCTTCATTCTGTTTCTTTTTCCCCCCCTAAGTTTTCTTGCGACTCTGACCAAAAATTTTTGGCACAAATTTGTTGTATATGGCACTGTGACTGCCACTTTCCCTTGGGTGGGCGGGGGGCGGGGGGGCGGGAAAAGCATTCCCCTCAACAAAACGCGCTTAAAAACAAAAGCGAGACAAGCATTAAATTTAACGCGAAGCAAACTTGTCCCATTTTTGGAGTCTGTGTCGACCAAATTTGTTGCCTGCAGTTGTTGCTTGTTAGTGTTTTTTATTGTTGTTGCTGTTGTTGTTGTTGTTGCTGTTGTTGTTGTTGTTGTTGTTGTTGCTGTTGTCTTGCGACAAATTTCAGTTAGCTCATCCATCCAACACCCGTCGGCTGTCAGGCAGCTGGCGACGTCAAAAGTGCAGCTCAAAACTTCAAAACGAGTCACGTTGCCAGCCACGCCCCCCGCCCACCGTCCACCGCCTTTACTCATTCCCCTTTAGACCATTTCTGTTAGCTGCTCGCTGCATGCGCTGAAATTAAGATTTATGAAGGCTGTAAAAAACAACAGCGACAGTGGCGCTGGGGGCGGTAACGGTGGCGGGGGCGTGGCAGGGGGGATAGCTGCTGCTGCTGCTGCTGCTGCTGCAGGGTAGTCTAAAGTCTAGCAGCAATGAATGCGCGCCAAAAAATTTAACGCCCAAATGATTACAAATGAGTTGAACAGCGGACAAAGTTGCGCCCCCCCCGCAAACAGCGACAACAGCCCCGCCCCCCAAGCACGCCCCCTCGTCCTGCTGCTGCTCCTGCTGCTGCTGCAGCTCCTGGCTCCACTTGGCATCCGGCGCAGCCGTTGCGTCCTTAAATTGTGTCATTGCAAATCAAATCAACGGACGTGACGTCATTGCAACAATTTACATTGCGTTGCCAAAAGCGCGACAGAGACCAAAATGTAAGAGCGAGATAGCGTACAGAGAAAGGTGGAAAAAGAGTAAAAAAAAATTGTATTCAGTTCCTGTTACAATGGTAGCCGGGGCATTTTTGCATCTCGACTTAATTTGCATTTTTCATACAATTTTATTAAATATTAAAAGCACCAAAGGAATTTTATATAAAATTTAAATATATATATATATATATATATATATATTATAAAAGTGACTTAAAACACTTCAAATTAAATAATAAAAAAACATGACTTAAATACAGCTCTGAACAATACTTGTCGAAGTTAAATATTACAGAAGTCTAATATAAATATTATATAAATGTTTAAAAACTCTTTAAAAAGTTGTTTTCTTTTCTTTGTCTAAATGGTTTTCCCTTTAATAAATCAATCATATTTTTTTGAAATTTACTCAACTAACCAAAATATATATGAAATATAGCAGACTAAAAAATGTTAATAATTATTTCCCCATAATTATTCAAAGCCAACAAAAACACATCAAATTAAAAAAAAAAATCATTCCTTAAATGAAGCTCTGAACAATCATACAAATATTTTAAAACTCTCAAAACGGTTTCTTTTTGTTCTTTGTCTAATTGTTTTTCCCTTTTACTAATCAATCACATTGTTTTTTGAAATTTATTTAATTGACCAAAAAAATAAATATGGAATATATCAATCTAAATAATATAAATTAATATTTACCCATAATTATCCAAAACCAACTTCATAAAAAAATTTCACTGATATCCACTTAAAATTGGTAATTTCTCTGCATTTTTTTTTTTTTATAAAAAAAACCGCATTCATTTCATACCTTAAATTACTCGACCCCAATTTAAAGCTGCTTTTTATTTAATAGCATAAAATGCAACAACGAAAAAAAGTGAAAAAAAGTGAATGTGAATAAATTACTAATTCTATTTGGAGCTCGGGAAAATAATGCGCCGGGCAACTAATCAACTCGTTTTAAATGGTATTCATGCTGGCCGCATAATTAATTTGCTAAAAACTGTAATTTGGTATTTAAATTAAATTTGATTTATATTTATTTTATATATTATTATAACAATGTGTGTGCGCGCAATTAATTAAGCTCCCTTGTGAAGTGCAAGCATTTTAGCCCAGATTAAAATTGCATTCATAATGCGCACATGAAAACAAAAGCGTGAAATAAAGCGCTAACAAAAGTGCCGTTATTCGACTAAAAGATACCCTAGACAAGTTTATTGATTGATAAATTGAAGACTCTGGATTGTCAAGAGACTAACCTGGGTTCGAATCCCTCAGCGCAGCTTTAGTTAATCAAAAATAAAATTTATTTTGTGAAAAAGATAAAGAAGAGAAAACCATTTATCCCAACAACTACCCTATAGATATTTTCATTTAATGCTTAAAATTCTAAATATGTAAAATAATGCACATTCAAAACAAATATTCATACAAATATTAAAAAATATTTCAACAAAAAAAGTTTTATGAACTTATATAGAATTTAACATTTTTGTGTAAATTTCTAAGTCCTTTCAGTTATTTGAATACAAAATAAAGATTTAAAGCCAAAAACAAGCCAACAAAAGCAATTAGTGAAAGTCGGAGATAATACTGAGGAAAGTCAGGGAAAAAAATCGTTTTTAGTGCAGTGTGAAAAATGAACATTTTTTTCCAAATTAATCAATGCAAATTGCTTGGGAAATGAAAAGCGTCGAGGGTCAAGGATGGGAAAATGGGAGAAAACAAGGGGTTAAAACACATGTATGTGGGCGGTGGGCGGTGGGCGTGGCATGTGTAAAACTAACTTGCAATGCATTTGGCCAAACGGGCAAGAAGCGACAAAGTGGCAACAAAAAACTTGAACCAAGTGCAGGTAAATTTAATTATGACACAGAGTGAAGAGAGAGAGCGAGAGGTAAAGTGAGTGAGAGAGGAAAAGCGAGTTGAAAAGGCAGCTTGGAAAAGTTTTAGAAAATATGGCACAAGCGTTTTACTTATTTTGCAACAATTTGTTGTTGTTGTTGTCTTTTTCACCTTATTCAAGTTGCCCCTTTTTTTTTTGCTGTTATCTAATTTTGCATTTTGCTTACTTTTACTTTGTGTCCAGCACATTTTTGTGTGTGTCCTTTGCTTTCTGGTGCACTTTAAGCTGCTCCTCTGCATTTTCATTTTCAAGCATCAATTAAACAGCATAAAGCGGGCAGAAGGACAACGAGCTGAAAGAAAACTGTGGCGCGAGTAAATTACCAAAGCGCATTTTCACAGCGACGAAAGACGCCAAGTGGAAATTGTGGAAAAGTGGTGGAAAGCTGGTGAAAGAAAACTCTGTCAGTTACAGCTGACAACCAGCCGGTCTAATTACGGCGGTGCCAAGCCAGCAAAGGGCGCGCAAGGACATCCCAAAAATTGGTTCACTTTTGTGATCAACGAACCCCAAAAGCACTTCCAAGTGGTTCAATTGCCGAGCAGCTTTCACCAGCTCTACAGACAGACGTTCGTAAGACTGAAGAGCGTTTTCTGTGAACTCAACGTGTTTTTTTCGTGGTTAGCAACGAGCTGTGTCTATAAGCTGCCAAACAACGGCAATTTGCCAAAGGTAACGAGAACGAAGAGTGCTGAGCAACGAGTTGTGGCTACTCGTCGTATACGTAATGGGAAAAAAGGGAAGATAGAGAAAAGTTTGGAATACGTTAAGTGCTAACCAAAGAGTTGAGGCTACTCGTCGTATACGTAATGAGGGAGAAAGAGAAGATAGAGAAAAGGTTGGAATACATTCAATGCTAACCAACGAGTTGAGGCTACTCGTCGTATACGTAATGCGGGAGATAGAGAAAAGATTGGAATACATTCAATGCTAACCAACGAGTTGAGGCTACTCGTCGTATACGTAATGAGGGAGATAGAGAAAAGGTTGGAATACATTCAATGCTAACCAACGAGTTGAGGCTACTTGTCGTATACGTAATGAAGAAAAAAGACAAGATAGAGTAAAGGCTAGAAAAGGCAAACCATCGAGTTAACGCTACTCGTTGTAAAAAATAACTAGAATGAAAAATTGGATAAAGTAAATGACTTTGCAAATGTAACGAGTACTAAGTGTGGTTTGGAAAGAGAGGATAAATTAACGCAACGAGTATTTTATGTGCTTAGCAACTAGTTTCTAGTTTTCTACTCGTTGTAGAAATTACGAGGAAAAGGAGATAAACAAAAGTAACGAGTACTTTCTGGGTTAAACAACGAGTTGTGTGTACTTTACGATTGAGAAAGAGAGGATACATAAAATGACTTTGCCAAGGGTAACGAGTAGTTTGAACGCTTAACAGAGACTTGAGGCTACTCGTTGTATTGTAGCGAGTGTAATTGAATTCTGTAAAAAATAAGATATTTCAGTTATGTTAGCTAGCGAGTATTCTTTTCAGATATTTGCAGAGAGTTGTGCAATTGCTAAGAAAATAAATTCTACTCCTTGTTTTGAAGAGAGTAAAATTGCGGCTTTTATAAAGAATGAATTCTTGGAATATGTTAGAGGACAAGTTTGCTGTATAGTTCAGCAAGTAATTTATGTGATTTCTATTTGTTTACTAGATGGATTGCAGCGAGTAAATTAACAACTCTAATAATATATATATATGATATAAACAAGTTTTTTGGCTAAAGCAACTACTTTTTCTATTGGGGCGAGAATTATTACAACTGAAATACAACGAATGGATTCCTAGGAAATGTTTAGCCAGCGAGTAGTCAAGTAGCTTTTATAGTTACAGAAAATAATTTAGCTAGTAGCTTTAACAACTCCATAAATTAATGTGAATAAAATTGAAGCTTACATAAAGAATGGATTAGAGTTATTTACAACAACTTAAACGAGTACTTTGTGTTAAGCAACGAGATATTTCCACTCGTTACATTGCTTCAAAAATATTTGTAATATGTTATTTAATCAGCATAAAAGTAAAAAAATTCAGCCAATATTCAGTTCGATATAAATATTTAAATATATTGATATTTCCGAAAGTATTTGCACATATTCAATAAATTACCTCAGAAAGCTATCTTATTTCCTGCCCAACTTATTTATGCATCTTATGTCTTTTGTTTGTCCTCATCCCCAAAAATAAGTTACAACAAAACAAAATATTGCTTATGCTAAAACTTGTTAATTTTGATTAAAATAAATCGATTTCATTTTACAAATTTGACAGTACATAAATTTAAATACTCTTCGTCCCAGTTTGTACGGCAAAACCAGAATTTGATGAGTTCGCATATTTCTCACTAACCCGAAAAGTAGAGGGCTAAGTAGGAGCTAAAAGAAAACCAGAATTAACTTTGTTTCAGAGAAGTGGAAAACTTACCTAGTGGTATTTTATTTATTGTTTAGAGAGAGATTAGGTAACAGTATTGAGCTACCTGCAAAGGGCGAAAGCTTAATAAATAATTAATTAATTGACTAAATTAACTCACCTTTAGAACCTAAAAAAAAAAACCAATGTAAAGTGCGCTTAAACAATTTTAACACTTTTTACTTATGTTTATTGCACTACAAAATTCGATTGGATTTATTCTTTTTAGATTTAACTGTTCAATTTTATTATTTTCTATTATCTTTTTTTTGTATTTTATTGCCAAATTTTAAAAAAGTTCCTAACGGTGTTCTTTGTACCAGATTAAGTATTCTACTGAGCATAATTTGTTGTTTGTAGTTGACCCAAGGGCTTTAAATATTTCTAAGGCTACTCCGACTACGAAAACTTTGATGGAGAAAAAAGGCTGAAAAGATGAAAAGTTTTCATTGCATTTTTGAAGGTCTTCTTTACTATAAAGCTTACTTTAGGGTTTAAAAAATGTTCAGCTTGACCTTAAATCAAAAACTCAATGGCCAAAAGTTTTTCTTTATTAAAATCGATTTGGGTTTTAAAGTTAAGACTTACTATATAGAAGTCTATATTTGTATATGTATATATATATATGTAAATATATGAGAATATGTGGAATCAAGTATTTTAATTTCTACCACCAAATCTGCTTTCTATTATTAATTATTAATACATATGTTAATGTACTTTTTTACTTTCTTTCCTAAATACAATTGCAATTAACAACATCAAAAAACAAGAATGAACATTTGTTAATATGTTTTATTAACAATGCTCAAAGTCGCTTTGAGCACTTTTTGTTCAAAGTTAGCTTTTGACTTCAACAATAGTTTCGAGTTTATTGTTAAGTCAAAAGGGGCATATTTAATTTGTGTTTCTGGGGGGGCATAATAAAGCCAGTGTGGCCGCAGTTAATGCCACATTAGCATTAATTAAATGCAGCTCAAAGCCCAGTACGACAGGGCCTAAACTCAAATATACAGATACCCTGTAAACCATAGTGTCAACAAAAGATTCTTTTTCTTTTTAGGTATATGAAAGTCTAAAAAAAAGGTAGAAAAAGTGAAGTTATCCCTAGGTATATATCAGAGGTATCTTCCAGTCTATTTAAGGGCTCATCATTTGTGTTATTTAATTGTTTTCTGTAAGTAGAAGAATTTTGAATTTTACATTTAATGAACAAATTTCTAATATTTAACAAAAATTCAACGTTCTTTAAGTGTACAGGGCATCTCTTAGTCCATCGTTGGATTTGTGCACAAACGAACACAAAAACTACATAATTAAGCAATAAAATCACAGCTCATAAAAATGTATGCACATTGTTTGTGCAAAGCCGCTCAAATCCTCAATAAAATTAATATACTTGCTAAAAAGGCAATTCAATTAAATGCCGCCAGACAAATAAAACTACACACACACACACACATATCTTTATATATATTTAAGTATATATATATGGATATACATTTTATTAAACAAGCCGAAAATCAAATATGGCACAGGCGCAAAACCGGATCCGGATGCGGGCCACAAAATGCAAATGGACGCCGCCGGAAACCGCGCAAACCGCACGCCGGTAAACTAAACACACCGCCCACGGATGGGGGGCGTGGCAGGGAGGCTAACTTAGGCCGTGCTTGTAGTTTTTGGCCAGTTAAGCTCGTGAGCACCTCGCCGGCAACTCGTTAGCGCTTAACGGACCCAAAACGCGCCCCGGCCAATATCAATATTGACATTAATTTGTGCACGAGCTCCCTTTTTGCATACCCCCCACCAACCCCCTACCCTGCTCCCCCCTCTCCGCCCTCCTCTGCCGTGACGAAGGGCGTGGCTTTCTAGTGAAAGTGGATGCTGTTCGTCCAGCTCGTTGCGGACCGGCAAAAAGGCTGCATTAGCCCATATCGTATATCATACAAACTAAGCCCGTTTCCATCCCCTCCCTCCCCCCTCCCCTTTTCTCATTCTTCTCTGCAAAAAAAAGAAAAATCTCCGCTCAGCAGTTGAAAATGAAAAATGCCGCAGGCCGCTTGGATTTTGTTTTTGGGCTCGTGATCGAGTTCGGTTTCGGGTTCGGGTTCAGGTTTGGGTTTTGAACCGCGGCATTGTCTATTATGCCACAGTTGCTCAACACATAAATTTTTATAAAAAAAAACAACACGCATTTCAGACTAAACACACACACAAATAACACGACCTTCACATACCCTGTTAGGAATTTTTAAAAAAATTAGCTAAAAGTACATTAAAAATTTTTTATTTCAATTGTTTTGTGTTAAAGATTTTGATTAACTACCTTAAAAATATGTTTTGTTTATTATACATACATGTATAGGTGTTTTAAAAGATACCCTGTAACTAGTTTATGTATTATTAATATATGCGTACTTTTAGTACTTAAAATTAACCTAACGTTATTTTTATTTTTTTTCTCTGTAATCATAGATTGATATTCCCTTGAATATTTTTTATATATAGGGTATTTAACCCTACGAAGAAAGCCTTTTGCGGCATGCTGTGTTTATAAGTTAATATGCCCCATTGCATACATTTACAGGGTAATCAAAGTGTTGACTCTTTATTTTTGTGCCTGGCAGAAGCACAAAGAAACGAAAACAACAACGAAGCATTTGCCTAAGAGGCGAATGAGAAAAAGAAAAGGAAAAAGAAGGCGTAACATGTACTCGAAAGTGTGTGTGTGTGTGTGTAGGTGTGTGTGTGTGTGTGTGTGTGTGTGTGATGTAGGTCACCGGCGAGGTTATTATCATGTTAAAACTGCAAAATGCAATAAGTTAGCCGGCAAACCGCGTCGGTGGCCAACGGGTGGCTTCCATTGAGGCAGCAGCCCTGCTGCGCCAAGATTTATTAAGTATATTTAAATACCCTGTAAAATATGAATGGTGCCCAAAGGGGAGTGTGCCTGCTCTTTTTACTGGTAGCAAAAATGTATCATCAAATTTATGCACCTTTTTATACAACTAATTTAAACATACACAAATACTTAAAAGTTCTATAATTAAAAGAAAATAAAATTAAATAAGCAAAAAAATCAATTGATAGACTTCTAAACCACCAAAATAAAGTAATCCTAAATTTAAGAGATAATAATTTAACAGAAGGAAAACTTGAAAGAATACTAATTATATAATAATTCTCGATCTTCCAGATAAATAATATAACATACAGATTAAGTAAAATATAACAAAAATTGTGACAGGAAGCTTTCTCTTTCTGTTAAATTAAATTATAACTATAGCTAAAACGTTGAAAAAAAATTATATTGGTTTATTGATGTTTGTAAAATTATTAAAAAAATTTTATTTGCATCAACAGAATATATTCCACATCTGAAATTAGAGGTAAAGCTAAAAATAACAATTTTTTAAATACTCTAAATTAAATAAATATGTTTTCCTTAAGAACCCTTTAACTTTTGATTGAAACAAACTTATCTACAGGGTATTTTCTAGTCTATCAGCTGCAACTAACTTACTGTTTTGTACAATTCTTTTTTTTTTTTCTATTTTCTAGGTACATTTTTTGGTTGCTCATTGGCTATGCGAAAAATATGTTTGAATTTTGTATTATTTTTTGTAACCACGCTTTAAGCTACCCCATTGCCATTTAAACTAAGGGGTTCGAGTTGGAGGTGGGAATGGAAAAAGGCGCTTAGACAATGTGTCATCAGCGAGCGCTGTTTAAATTTGTTTCGTCTTTTTGGTCCGCTTGCCAGCAAACCACAAAAGTCATTATCATTATCAGCAAGTAGATGGCAACTCTGGCAACAAAAGTTGCCAACGCAGCGCAGATTTCTTCGTTTGTTTGTCGTTAGGTAATATTCATAATATTTAAGTTTCTGAACGTTTTCGCCCATTTGGGCCTTCATTAGAGGCAATTTTGGTTGTCATTTGCATGCGAGGCAAACACAAGAAATATGTTCAGGGTTGCCACAGCTGCCAGCCCCCTTCAAATGGGCATGCCCGGCATAGTACCCAACACTTGTTAAGTTGCATTTGTAATGGCAATTTAATGGGTCCTACAGCGATCGTAACTGTTAAGAATGCTTTCACAGAGGGGCAACTAAATAGATGTGTATACAAAGGATTCTATGTGTTTGTGTGTGTGTGTGTGTGTGTGTGTGTAAGTGCAACAATGCAGTTGCCCTTTGACCTATATATATTATCAATATTTAACAGTTTTTCAGCTGCTTCTATTAAAAACATTAGCATATTTTTTTTAATTTAAAAACACGCCTGGGAAATAAATTTTATTCATAGCCTTCAAATATTTCCAAGCAAATCTTTATAGCCTTTTTAATTTTTTTAATAAAAAACAAGTTCAGTACAACTCTTGTTTAAGTCAGAACAAACATAAAAAATATACTAAAACAATAAAAATTACATTTGCATAAAGTTGAATATATAATTTTATTTGTTAAATATAATTACTCTACTAAAAATATTTATAAAATTTAATTATAATTATATTTTAACCTCCCTTTTTTTTTAAAGTTAAAACCACTCAAAAGAGATATTTAAACTATTTCCAATCAAAGAAAATAAATAATATTTTTCCAATTAATAAATATTAATTCTTGAATAAAAGTAGAATAAAAGTAATAAAGTAAAGTGAAAGTAAATAATAAAAATTTAATAGCACTGAGATTCTTAATCTGTAAAAAGTTTTTTAATTTTTTTTCCTAAACTTTTTTTATACATATGTATTCAATATTGATAAATGTAATTAGTATTAATATAATAAATTCTTTTACTTACCATATTTAAGGGTGCTATAAAGTAAGGACTTTTTTTATGGTATAGAAGCAATTTTATGTACTTTAATGTATTTGTATTATTTGAGCTGGTTACGAGTAAAAAAAAAGATCGGGCATTCAAGTGTACAAAATAACACATAATAAAATAAAAAAAATCTAATTCATATTAATGAGATCAGATTCTGCCAAACAATAAGTCAGCCACCTTCCCAGCTCCAATGCCAATTCCAATCTCATTCCCAGAGTTATTTCCATCTTGCCAATCAAAAAACACTTTTTTTTGTAAAACCAAACCCAATTTAAATTGAAACCATCTTTAACTACACTACTCACCGCTAGAGGGGGCGCGTAATTGCTTTGGGTATCGCTGGAAAGCAGTTGAAATATGATTTAAGTGAAACGCAATTTGCCACTGGTTGAGATGTCCTGCGGCCAGGACGCAACTGATGCAATTTGGATGCCGAGGCTGCAACAATGCCAGCCAGGAATTGTGTTAGCCAATTCCAGTGGCGTTTAGTGTTGTCAAAATGGCCGGCGGTCGTGTTGCTAATTTCCGCAAGTTCTTGCACCTGCCACAGCTGCCGCATGCTCAGCTCGGGCTCAGCCCAGGCTCATCGCTGTCTCAGCCCTGGCCACAGGGTCGAAACTATGCCAAAGATTCCGGCCGAGCTGCAAGTCAAGCGCAAGTTTGCATAAATATACACGAAGAAATTGCTCAAATACTTTCTCTCAGCCAGGCCAAAAATAATTCTGCAACTTCAAAAGTTGCCCATATTCGCCTCCTGTCGAGGCTGAGGTCACCATGGCGTATACGCAACGCGCTTAGCCTCCTTTTTTTTCGCCTGCTTCTTTGCCACAGAGCTACCAATTACCAGCTGCCGCAATTCCGCCCGGGCCCAGAAGGAAAGCCAGAATCTATAAGTTCGCAGATCCCACATGGTTTTTAGCACATTCGACTTCAACTTCAACTTCGGCTTCGACTTTGGCTGCAAGTAATCTTGGCCAAATAAACGAGTAAATCCGTTAGCTGCCTCACAGTATATATATGTGTGTGTGTCTGTGTGTGTGTGTGTGTGTAGTAAGTAGTTGCAGTCATTCGAAGCTGCATTAACTGGGATTTGCTTAAAATACCCTGTACAAATTTAAACTAAAAAAGAAGCTTTTGCTATCTCATATATTTTTATGCATACATAGATGTATATAGATATATATATATATAAGTCATATAATATAAATGAAATTATTTGATTTTTTTTATATTTTTTTTTTATTATTTTTATTAGTATTATTATGGTTCTTATATTTAAAATAATTTATTATAATACAAAAGCATTTTTCATATAATACTAAATTTAAATAATCTATGATACATATTATGAAACATTAAAATTTAATACATACTATTTATATCTATAAATAAACGCCTTTTGAAATTTTTCTTTAAATATAGTAATTTATATTTTTTATATTTATAATCTTAATATCTTTCCAATAACAACACTTAAATATTAAAAAATCTAAAAAAAATATTTTGTATATATTTTATGATTTTAATTTCTCTCCAATAATAACACTAATATATAAAAAATCATCATGCATCATAAATCATCTTCCCTAAAATAAAAAGACTGAAAAAAACTGAACTTAAAGAAAAATTGAATATTTGATCTCTGAATTTAATATATTTTATTATCGGCCTTAAATGAAAGTTCCATGTTTAAATTACTTTATGATACTCATACAAAATACATATATATTTCTATATTTTTTTTAAATACATCTTTTAAATCTAATCATAAATTTTAATTAGTTCATCTGATTATTCAGAATGAACAGATTTATCACATTTATAGGGGATCACATTTAAAAGGGGATGTCAAATAAATTAAGCTAACTTTATTAGAAGAAAGTTATTAAAAGAAATAAAGAAGTAAGCCATGATTTTAATCCAAACTATCTTTTTTATATGAATAAATGTAAAGAATAATAGTTCAGCTTGAAAACAAAGTTAAACAATTATTTAACATTCATTCTTATTCATTTAAATAGTAGTCTCTGTACAGGGTATATGCAAGTCGCACACTTTGTTGGAAATACTGCTTACTTGTTGGATTTTGGGGCATTGCATTCAAATAAAATATCAAGTTGCCATCGCGCTAGACGAGGACTCCACTCTCCAGTTTGCTGCTTTTTTCTGCAATTTTCAATCTCGGCCACAAAAATGGCAAATGGCAAATGGCAAATGTCAAATGTGAGATAGAGACAACAAGCGGCAAACAAAAGCCGGAGACAACAAACCGCATTGCGAACTTTGTCCAGGCGCCAAGACCACGCCCCCCACACAGTCCCGCCCCCATGAACTTTTACAGCCTACAAATGTTGCCAACACGAAAATACATTCAGAAAAAGTTAAGGAAAACATTCACAAAATCAAATATTTATCGAAGGGAAACAAAAAAAAAGCTGTTTGCAATTAAAAACTTTAATTCGACTTTAATTTTGTTTTAATTTTCCATATTTTATTAATCGTTCGACTCTCGCATTTTCTCTCTGTGTACGCATATTAAATAAATAAGTGATTGTCAACTTTTTTTTTGTGGGTCAATCTGCTACAATAAATCAAACTTTATATAACTAAATTATGACGTAAGAGCTGGTGAAGTATTCAACAACGTGACGTAGTCAAACTTTTGCAATGCCATCAAAATTCAATTGAACTTATTGAATTTTATCAATTTTTTGCCATTTTCCAGCTAGTCAGAAAATTTTATAACATGTAATGAACTTTTTAGTACGTAAGGGTTTTATGTTACGTAACCAATTTATTTTTATTTTTCAGGTAAAGCTTAAGAAAACAGGTTAAATATATGCATTTAAACTACTTGTGCTTGATTTAAAGTCATATTGTTTATTACGTAATGAGTTGACGTAAAAGATGTTACGTCAAATTATTTCTTACGTTACTTTAAATTATTTTTAATGAATTAGTCGACAATTTTCATGTTTTTGACAGTATTTTTTTAGCTTACGTTATAAAATTACGTAACGTTGCCAAAGTCAAAGCTTGTTTTGTGTTCCGGCAATTATAAACATTATGCTGTAATTTTTTAATTTCTTGAATTTGCTAACCTTTTTGCTAACGTTTTGCGCTTACGTGACGTAAGGCAACTACTATTTGACTACAGACGTCTTTGGCAAAAGCATTTACTGGCTGTACTATTCTAAATAAGTATGTGTATCACTTTTGAAAAGCAGCTGACATTGCACTGCCTTACGTAACGTAAGCCAAACGTAATGGAATATTATTCCTTCTTTTAGATTGCCATTACCATGCAACGAGTTTCTTTTGAGACGCACACTTACTAAAAAAATATGTCAAAATAAATCTACAGCTTTAACGTAACGTGCGTAAGTGTATTTACGGTGTGTGTGCGTGTGTGTGTGCGTGTGTGTGTGTGCCTGAATTACCGCACATATTTTTAGCTGAAGGCACTTTCAAATTGGGAATGCATGCATTATTTTTTGCTAGAACGCCCACCAAATTTATGTACGCATCTAACTCCATATACATATATGTGACGCACAACTGGAGCAGGACTAAAACCAGGACCTACCTCCACCCCTTTAAGCCATGTCTTGCCTGCGCTTTCGAGCAGCCTTTCAAATGTCTTATGAATTCTTTTTCGCGCTACTCTGCGAGTGTGCGTGTGTGTGTGTGTGTGTGCTGGGTGTGTGTGCAATTTTCGTGCAGCTAGCGAAATTTGTGTGCTCACTTGATCTTATGATAGCTACCCCCCTATCTCCCTGCCCTCCCTTTCGTCCTCCTGGCTGCCACTAACTACAAGCTGGCTGTCGCTATAATTTTCGCAAAGGATTTACAATGCTAAAATTACTTCCTAAGCCATTCGACCTTGTCGTCGTTACGTACGAATGGGCGGCTTCGTCCTTTTCCTTTAAGCCGTCATCCTTCCATTTTTTTTTTTTCGCGTCGTGTGTCGCGTGCGTTTTCCTTCTCTAGTTTGCAACTAAGCGCAAATCCTCACAACGAACTGTTTACATCTACTGCGGGGAACGGGGGGGGATTTACTTTTTGCTCTGCAACTGGTTTTGTTTGTTCCCAGCCATATGCCAATGGCCTGGCATTGGTTGCTTTGATGCCCTGTATTTATTTTAAATAAGGCGGGTAGCTTAACTGTGTCCTCAAAGTTACCTTTAACTAGATAAACTTGATTTGGAAAACTTTAGGTTTCGACTTTCTTTCTGTTAAATATTTAACAGCTAGTTAAAGTGACTGTTAAAATTTATTTTATCCTTTAAGTGGTTGTTAACTTTGACAGCAACATGCCTACTTTTAGCTTAGACCCGAATATACTCTGTAATATTGCTTCAGCCTTTGACTTTCTTTCTGACAAACCTTTAACAGCTAGTTAAAGTGAACCTTTAACAGCTAGTTAAAGTGACTGTTAAAATATAGTTTTTCCTTTAAGTGGTTGTTAACTTTGACAGCAACATGCCTGAATATAGTGTGTAATATTGCTTCAGACTGCGACTTTCTTTCTGTTAAACATTTAACAGCTAGTTAAAGTGACTGTTAAAATATAGTTTTTCCTTTAAGTGGTTGTTAACTTTGACAGCAACATGCCTGAATATACTCTGTAATATTGCTTCAGCCTTCGACTTTCTTTCTGTTAAACATTTAACAGCTAGTTAAAGTGACTGTTAAAGTAAAATTTATCTAGTGCTGGTTAACTTCGACAGTCACGCCTGCTATTAACCCGATTACAGGGTATGTTGCAGCTAAGCTCCACAGACGTGCGCCTAACAACTACCTCGTTCTTTTTTTTTCTTTTCGACCCAGCTTTCTTTTGGCGCTTTTCGCGTATTTAGTCAGACTCTCTCTCTCTATGTGTGTGTATGTGTTTGTGTGTGTTTTGTCATCCTTAGGCTTTTTTGGCCGCTGTTCAACTCTGGCTGAAACGAACGCCCACTCAACGACAGCTGCTGCCATTTTACACTGCCAGCTGCAAGTTGCTGTTCCCGTTGCCTGTCGTTGCCTTTTGAACTTTAATATGTTGCCAGTGTCTTTATGTGTGCAAGTGTGTGTGTGTGTGTGTGTGTGTGTGTATGTGTGTGCAAGGCAAACGATGGCTCAATTTCACAAAGGCGTTGATGTGTGCACACACTCACACACACACATGCTGTGCATACAAATCTCTCTCTCCCTCTCTCTCTTTCTCCTTCTCTATCCTTCTCAGTTGTTGAAGTAATTCCCATTTATAATTTACTGTCGTCGATTTATAAATGAGCCGATGCCATCAACGTTGTGCCGCCACCGTATTGTGTTGCATGTGCCTCAGACGCAAGTGCTTAACATAATTTTAGGCGCATTTGTGGCATTAACGGGAACAAAGGCACCCGATTGTCTTTGCTTGACTACGCGCCAGTCTGTGTCTGTGTGTGTGTGTGTGTGTGTGTGTGTGTGTGTGTGTGCAATACACAGCGAGATAAGATTGCAAGTTGAGTAAGAAAATTGGAAAATCTGACTGTTTGCATAAAGAGTTCGAATGAATGCTGTTGAAAGCTAATGAAAGCTCTGAAAGCTGCTTAATGCTGATAAAAGCTGTTTAAAGCTCTTGATAACGATTTTATAAGCTGAAAAGAAACTGCTGAACCCTTTAAATGCTGACAAAGGTTTCTAAAATACTGATGAAAGCTGTTGCAAGCTGCTGTAAGCTGCTAAAAACAAAATACAGCTGAAAAAAAATTGCTTTTAATCTAATAAAAGCTGATAAAATCAGCTAAAAAGCTGAAAAAACCTGCTTATGAAAGATTCTAAGAAACTGATAAAAAGCTGAAAAGTGTTGCTGAAAACTGCTAAAAGCCAATTAAAGCTTATGAAGCCAGCTAAAAACTGTTAAAAGCTTGATTTATTTATCTTAATCCATCACCTTAAAGCTTTGCAGTGATATAAAACAAATAAGGAAATTGGTAGAAAAGATGTGAGCTATAATCTAAATAGAGTTTACTCTTTCAAAGCTAATAAATATAGATATATAAATATTAAACCATTGAATATTTATAAAAAAAATATATTATATTTTATACTTATTGTTATTCAAGGTACATTTATATTGAAGCTTATAGAAATATTAATGTATAAAGCCACTAGATCAAGTAAACATCACTAAAAGCATGCTTTATATACACATCTATATCGTATCATATAGATATCATATATAAATAATTACACCATATTCCTAGTAAAATAGTTTTATAAATCTTTAACTAATTATTTTTATTTTTATTTATTAGTAAAAAATAAAACCAATTAATATACAATACTTATTGTTATTATAGGTACACTTATATTAAAGCTAATAGAAATTTTTATATTTATAACTACTCGATAATAAATATAAAAATAATAATATAAATAGATAATAACAGTTTAATGGATTTATAAACCTTCAACTTTATTCACATTAACAGTCAAATAGTTTCATAAATCTTTAATGATTATTTTTACGATTATTTATTAATTAAATATATAATAAATAATAAAAAATATAATAATAATAATATGAACGGATGATAAATATATTAACTTCATTCAAATTATCAGTGAAATAGTTTCATAAATTTTTAACTAATTTTTACTTTTATTTATTTGGTTTTGTTTCAGTGTAGACATTAGCTGCAGCTGTACATATGTACATATGTATATATAGATTTATATGTAGTTCCACAGGTGCGGTATCGAGAGCTCTTAAGCTGTACATGGCCCCGGTCTGGGTCCGGGTCGTGGCCCCGGCCCGGCATTGTCGCATATGCGTAATTAGAAATTTATAAAGTTTAGCTTGCCGCATGCGGCAACATTGCCACAAATCTGCTTTTAATGCAGTCTCAACATCTTCTTCTTCTTCATGCTGTTATTACTGGAAATTAAAGTTGCGCCTGATTAAAGTTGCCCAAATTCGATCCAAATAAACGGGCGCAACTAGAACACCCTGGTCGCTGAGTTGTACCGGGCATATTGGTGCTTAGTTCACTGCTTGATGACGCCACGTTTCCTGCCACACAAAATTAACAAGTGTCAGGCCAACGCCATAGGACGTAGCTCGAGCCAAAAACTGATTGGATCAGGCATATATATAAAGAGTTATTCTATATACGAGTTCAACTGCTCACCATACGCATCTGGCCACAAAACCAACACTCCTAATTTGGGTCTTAAAGGCTATTTGCGTTTGTGAAACAAAAAAAAAAAATAAATAAAACTGTTCCAAATAAATTGGAATACGGACAAATATGGCAATGTTATCTACATTATTTTAAATTTACTACTCTGGAGAGAGAGAGAGAGAAAGCTTTATTTTTGTCACTTATGCTTTGTGCTGCATTCGTAAACGATCAACTTGAAGCAGTAGGAAGCTTGAAGTCGCACTTGGTTTACTCCCAGAGAGAGAGAGAGAGCTTAATTTTCTTCACTTACGCTTTGTGCTGCATTCGTAAACGTTTAAGTGAGAGAAAGACAGATGTAGCCTGAATTTATTCACCTTCGCTTTGCGTGGTTTTCAGTCACACTTCCCTTACTTTTAAATGTATTTTTGCAAATTAACAATTTAAAATTTTTTAAACATGAAAAGCACCTTTCTAAAACACATATGTATATACATTTTTCAGTTCAAAATAGTTTTTAACTATAGCTGTACATTTATATTGATTATTAAAAAACACATTACAAATCTAAAAAATGCTTTTAGCCTAAACAAGATTTATATTTAAATTCTTATTAAAAGCATTAAAAGCTTATAAAATCTCTTTATTGTTAAAGCTAACAAAATGGCTTTTCGTTTAAAATTTAACATTTAAAAAAAAGCTTTAAGATAATGACAAGCTTTAAGTCATTGTAGAGTTTTAGTTTAAAGCTCTTTAGATATTCCTCTTTTTTTTATTACCCTTCATTCCAGTAGTCTATATCTCCAGCTTTAAGTTTTAAATTGGGCTTATTAAAATTTTCTTTTTAAACTTTTTATCTAAAGCTCAAATATTGCAATTTGGCTTTTATCCTATTAAAAGTTTTGCTTTATATAAAAGCTTTTTATTACTCATATATTCTAGACTGATAAAAAATTTTAAGGTCCTCACTCAAGTATCTATTCAAGCTACTTTCTTAATCAAAGATTATTTTCTTACAGCAATTAAAGATCTCGAGTTCTAGAGAAAACTTCAAAACCAAACTTAAGGCGAACAAAACCCCAAAAAACTTGTCCACAATATTTCACAAATAGCTGCACATCTATTTTAAGCATATGCACAAAGCTTTTTGTAATTTGTTAAATTCAACGGGCAGATCCTGCCTCCCCCCCCCCCCTCTTTTCTAACTACCCCCCGCTATATCCTTTAGTTTGAAAACTTATAAAATTATGATACCCAGCAAGCAACAAATTTTAATTGCAAGAAAATGTTTGTAATTCACGCACATACGAAAGAAAGAGACAGAGACATAGATAAAGTCATATGTGTGTGTGTGAGGGGGAGGGGGAACGGACCTTTAAGGAATGGATGGACTAATGTAGCCAAATGTGCTTGTGGGCTAAAGGGGGCGTGGCCAAAGTTGTAAGCCAAAAACAAGAACAAAAACGCAGCAGCTGATTGCAAGTGTGTGCGTGTGTGGGTGTGTGTGTGTGCGTGTGTTAGCGTGTGTGTGAGTTATAAATTTATTTAGCCAAGGCGCGTATAGCGCATAAATTGCTGCAGCGCTGGCTGCTTAAGGGTTGCCACGTTTTAGAAATGCGGCGGGCGCTTTGCGAGTGTGAAAAATTGGAATTTACTGTTATTGTGAGCCGCACACACACTCACACACACACACACAAAAACAATCCCACACACACATACACACATATACAAACATACCTTGTTGTTGCACAGACAAAATAATAATGTAATAATAATTTTTCCAACTCGTTAACACATGAAACGTGTGTTACACATGAAACGAACCACGCCCACCGCCCAAAACCTGACCCCTGCCCACTGCCCACTGCCCCCTACCCCTAGCTAGAACCTCAAGCGTTTTTACAGTCGGCAAAACTCCAGGAATTGTGTGTGGATTTTGTGTGTGCATCTAGTGGAAATTAATGATGCGAAAAGGAATGTTGCGGCAAGCAGCTGCTTCAGCATCAGCAACAGCAAAAGGTATTCACACAATATGCTTAACCTGGCCGGGGCAAAAGCCAAGGTTTCATTGCGGGCCAGTTATGAAAGTATTTCTTCATTCTGCACGCCTTTCAATCAAAAGATTTACAGCGAAAAGTTATCAAATTAGATCTGTAAATAAGTGAAAAAAATTTCAGTTTAAAAAAATACAATTGTCAAACCAAACTTTTATTTAAAATATATTATTTTATTTTTATTTTTATTACAATAAGTTCTCAAGAGTCTAAGCACATATTTCATTAGACTGAAGGTATTTACAGAATATGTTTAACTAAGTCCACGCTAAGGCCAAGACTTCATATGGAACAAACTCAGATCTTAAAATATTGCCATATATTATATATAATATTAGAATATTACAGCTTTCTTCAATTAAAGATTAGCATAGCAAAGTTTAAGTACTAAATCTGTTAAAATGTTTAAATAAATCAAATTGTAAGCCAAAATGTATATTAAGTATACGCATATTAAGTATACGTTTGTGAAGCATATGTTTTCAAATGATTTAAAGAGCTTTAGTTCTGTGAGTTCCAAAGAGTCTTAAGACATTTCACTGTAGAGAGCTTTATTTTTGCCAAATATTTACTTTGCATTCAGCACTCAAAAAGGTTTCCTTTTAATAAGTATGGGCATACATTTTTTTTAAGTTCATATTTAAACCCTTTTTTACTCTTTAAATAGCAATCATTTTAAAAATTATAAGCTAATATTTAAGCTTTATTAAATACGAAATGCAATAAGATTGGTTGGCAATATATTCTATGTGACTTTTCTACAGCTCTTAAATCTGTGAAGTTTTCAAGTTTGAGGAAGCAATTTTCATTGAGCGAGAAACAATTATTTTAGAGTATTTTATAGAACTCGCTACTAAAGCCTAAACAAGATAAATTAATCTAATCATAAATGCTTTAGCTTGATATCTATATTTACTTAAAAAAAAAAAACTACCATCAAAGTTCTGCAAGACTTGTTCAAAAATAGCTTATAAATCAGATCACAACCTGAGCAATCAACAAATTCTAAATGACACTAACTAACAACTGAAAAACTTTGCCTCAAGCACAGCTCAAGTTTGCATTCAAAATCAATTCCAAATCGAAGCAAACCAATCGAAACAATTAACCCAAAAAATGTCCGACTTCTAATTCAAAAAGGACAATCAAAAGCAGGTTGTTGCTGTTGCTGGCTTTTGATTAAAGCCGGATTCTAAGCGACGTGATGTTGGCCGCAATCTGGAAATATTTGATTTATTCAATGCTCGGCATTCTATGGTATAATCATTTCTCAGGCTTTTGCCTTATTTCATTTCATCCTGCTGGCACAAAACAAGAGCTTAACAAGGCGACCGCAGCAGCTGCCTTTCGACATCCTTTCTCTCCTTTTTTTTCCGTTCCATTCTTTTTCCCTGTGCATTCTTGCTTTAGTCCCCAGCTCTTCATTCTCTGACAGCACAAAAACGAGCAGCGAGCAGCAAAAACGAATAAAAATCCATTTGTAAAGCGCTTTTGGTGCAGTGGGTCGCCCAGGACAACAGGACAACAGGACGCCAGTACGCCAGGACTCCTGCGGAGCTGCGACTCAAATAAAATAATTGAATTCAATTTATCGGCATAAATTGTTTTAATTAAAAACTGAAAAACAATGCACAACCAATAAACAAGTTGCACCGAAGCTAAAAATATTCTTCTATGTTAAGTAACAAAATTAAAAGTTTTCTTTTGTTATATAAAAACAAAGAGGGTTTTTAACTAAATGTGAGCTGAGGCAGTTCTAATTGGGGTTTTTTATATATATGGCTTTAAAAAAAAATAACATCTTTAAGCTGGAAAAGATCTTGAGATCTGAGACGGAACCATTTTTATTCCCAAATTGAAGCTAATATTAATTATTTGAGTATTTTTAATAAACCTATAAAAAATGTTTATATAGTTTATTTATCACACATTTCAATTGCCCTTTATAAACCAATTCTATTATAACACTGAACCACTTTTGAACCACTTTTGTATATCTTTTTTTGCTGTCAATAAAATTAATTGCAAACTTAATAAATAAACTGAAATCATTCTTTATACTTTGGCATACTCTACAAATAGTTATTGTTGGTACAAATGAAAACGATTGCCAGAAATCACTTTGAACCACTTTTGAACCGTTTTTAAGACCCGGTCATTTTCTTTATAAATCCGTCTGCTTATATTAAGTTTTTGTTCACAGATTTTCACAGATTGATTAATGTTAAAAAATAAAAAAATATTTTTCAAATACTTCATTATCAATTTGAACCACTTTTGAACGCATATTTGAACCAATTTTAAACCACTTAAATTATTATTATTATTATATTCCATATAAATTCAACTTAGTTTGAGTTTACTTAAATTAAGTTTTTCTTCACAATATTTTCAACTTTTGTCTACTACAAAAAAAATATTTAGCTTTCACTCCGAACCACTTTTAAAACCTATTTAAACCGGTTTAATTATTATTATATTCGATATAGATTTTACTTCGGTTCAGTCTACTTAAATTAAGGTTTTCTAGACAATATTTAGCTTAGCTTTCACTCCGAATCACTTTTGAACCCATCCTTGAACCACTTTGAGCTAAACGATCGTACACTCATTTATTCTCGTATAAAGTTTATGATCAAGATATATGAATTTTATTTTACAAAATTGCGTCTAACGTCGATTCACAGTCAAAAGGACCCGCAAGGAACTGCCAAGCCACTTCTTCATCTCAGGACAAAGTGAGAGAGAGAGAGAGAGAGAAAATATGCAAAAACAAAATAAAGGAATGGGAAAATGGCGTTGGGGATTCTTTGTTTTAAATTTATGCTAAACTGGGATTTGCATTAAAAGTATTTGAAATTTAGCTAAAAACAATTGGAAACGAGCTCGCTCCAGTTTAAAGGCTGGCCAAGATCCGGGCAATCAGATCGTCCGTCTGCTGCAGATACATTTCAAGGGGCACCACCTGCTGCTGCTGCTGCAGCTGTTGCAGCTGCTGTTGCTGCTGCCGCTGCTGCTGCTGCTCCAGGGCCAGCTCCTCGGGCAGAATGTGCGTCTCCAAGTCCACATCGATCTCCACCTCCAGCTCGACTTCCATTTCCTCGGGCTCAGACTCCATGTTCGTCTCGGCAATTGTCCGTTCCCGCTGCCGTGCCCGCTCCCTTTCCCTTTCCCGTTCCCGTTCCCGCTCCAGATCGTAGAGATCGATGCTCTGGAGCCGCGTCAGATTGCGCTGTATGGACTCGTTCATGCTGTCCATGGAATCGATCAGATTCGACTCGAAACTGTACGAGGCGCCACCGGGCGAGACGCCGCGCCGTCGCGTCTGCGAGTCCGCCGAGGCGGTGGCCAGATTCTCCTGCGGCCGCCAGTGGCCATGAAAGGCCAGCGGCATCGATTCATCCTCCAGATCGACATGGCCGCAATGGCGCTGGCCACGCCGCAAATCCAAATTCTCGATGGACTGCCGCCAGGCGCGACGCTCGTCCTGGGCGGTCTGGACGGGCAGCTCGCCGATCAGCCGTCGAAAGGGACGACTGAGATCCGTTTCGAATGAACGATCCTCGCTGTACTGCCAGGCGCTAAGATCCTCGCTGCTGCCGCTCATCTCGGAGCGTATGTCCTCGATATCACCGTTGGTGCCGCACGAGCCAATATCCCAGTCGTCCTCGTCCGCCTGGGTCGGTTCGTGGGCCAGATTCACCCACTCGGAGTTGAGGCGGGTGGCCAAACCGGTCGCATGGGCCCGCAGCTGTCTAACCATATACGCATCGAAGGATTCATCGTCCTCGAAATCGCTCTCCCAGCTCTCCTCGTCGACCTGCTCCTCCTCGTTCTCCTCCTCGCTGCTGGTCAGCGACCAGAACTGCTGCGGAAACTCCTCGAACTCCGGCCCCAAAAAGATCGAGCCCCGAATATCCGATTCCGTCGAAGTTGAATCTCCATCGCATTTGATCTGCGAGTCGTCGTAATCGTCATAGCGCACAAATTCCGGCGTGCATTCGCATTGTTCGACATCGCCGTCCGTCTCCTCGTCCGATCCGCTGGTCAGCTCCTCATCCGTTTGCTCCCTGCCCGTTGGCCTTGGCTGCTCCGTCTCGTCCTTGGGCATCATCGGATTGGGTGGCGGCATAAAGAGCTGCTCGGCGGCCTGCACGGAACGTTGGACCCGCTCCAGCATCGCCTGGAGCGATTGGCTGGTGATGCGTATCTCCTGCACCAGGCCGGGCAGCTCGGAGTCCTGCTGCGGCGCCGCCCAGCCAAAGACATTGTCGAGTATCCTGGCCGTGCGCATCACATAGCTGCAATAGTGCTCGACCATCCGATGGATGGCGACGGGCTGGACGAAGCCGCCCACAAGGATGCGCGGCAGGGACTGCACCGGATTTCTGGGCAGGTCCAGCGGACTCAGCACCAGCTGCTGCACCACATTCGGCTGTTGCAACAGTCCCAGACTGTGAATCAGTTCCGCATTCACCGTAAAATTGTGTATTGTATTCGTATAGTGCTGGCCATTGTGAATGATCAGCGTGGATATGCACCAGGTGCCGGCTGGCAGCGGACCCGTCTCCGGCGCTATGTTGATGTGCATCGTGGTGCCCTGGCCCACCTCGATGGTGAACATGCAGTTGTCCGTGGGACGCATCACCTGCACCTTTTCCTGATCGGCCTCGTCCATCTGTTCGTCCTGCTCCTCGTCAGCCTCGTCCATGCTGAAGTTCACCCTCGACTATCTCTATTTATATACACAATATATATATATTTTATATATATATATATCTTTATCTGTATTTATCTTTCCTTGTCTTGAGCTGTTCAATTAGAAATTAGATTTGAAACTCGCGATTCGATTTTCATTCAATCTCCGGCATTTTCCCCCCCGTTTTTATCAATCAATTAAACGAACACGCCCGAGGCCTTTTCCCCAACCCTTCGCTTCTTCTTTTTTGCACTTACCCACGATATGGATTTTTTTTTTTTGGTGGCTTCGCTTTTGGAAATTTGTTGGGTTTTATTTTTGTCTGTTACCACAAAACTTGGTTTTTTGTTATTAGAAATTTTTCGTAGTCACACGGAAAGGCTACTCCATGCAAATGATACAAACGACAAACGATTCTGTCTCTACACACGGCTGACACAACTTTCCAGCAATTGGCTCGGCCTACTCAATTTTTTTTTATTTAATACTTCAAATTACTCTATATATGTATTTATATACATATATATACAAAAAATGTTGTGAGAGCAAAGTTTTAAAAAATACTTTCTTAAAACAAATTTAACAAGTTGGGCAATGGACTAAGTTGGATTTGAAATTAAGCCTATAAATTTATTTATATTTTATTTTTTATTTATTTAGCATAATAATTAAATTCTATCAATTAAAAACATTAAAAAAAAATTAAACATTTGAGTGTAATAAATTGAATTTTACCATAAAAGTCAAGCATATTTTGTTTTATATGCTTTTTATATTAAGCCTGAAATTCTTTTACTAAGAAAAGAAGTTTTATTGTGTATAAAAAAAATTTATAAAATTACTTAAGCCTATTTACTAGTTTCCCAGACTTTTATAAATATTTTAAAATATTTTTAATAATAATAGATTTATTTTTCTATTTATTTTTATTTAAACTAAGTTTAAATTGTTGTATAATATATTGAATGAACACAAAATGTAGATTTAAATTTGTTGTGCTCTAGAACTGAAATTCAGAGCGCTGAAAATAGTTTCCTTATTAAGTTGGCTGCGCCTCCTTTAAGTTAGCTGCTTTTCTTATTAAGTTGGCTGCGCTTGCACTTTAACTGCAAACAATATGGAGGCCATAAAAGCGACTTAGATAAATGAATAAATAACTATTGTAAAGAAAAAAACGTTTAATAAACAAGACTTGCTTTATTAAGCCTAATAAACTCTATATATATATATTTATGCAAATAAGCTAAGTAAAGGCTTTTCTTATAAATTTTGACTCGTTAATCACCAAAAGTCACCCACTGTTCGAGTGGCCACCGCAGGCACTCACTTCGTGATTGATTTCCCAATTTTTGGGCTGTAATCCAATCAGCGGCAGCTTCAGTCTTTGGCTTAGTTCCGCTTTCGACATTTTTGCGCATATTTGGCGCTAATGGAATTTTAACACAAATTAGTTGTATTGCTTAAATGCCAAGCAAGTAATTCGGTAATGTCAGGGCCAAAAACTTTTGACCTGCGGCACGTTCAGGGGCGCTGCCAGAAAAGGGGGCGGGGCCAACCGCAAAAGCAATTTCGTTAGCCGAGTGCTTTTTGTGCTTGAGTCGGAATTGAAGTTGGAGTCGAGACTCTCTCTCTCTCTCTGTGTGTATGTGTGTGTGTGTGTGTGTGATTGGCTGCTGTAATCCGGCTTGCCGCATGTGGCTTGGCCAGGCCGGCTAAGTGCCTATGACAACGCACAGTTGCAACTGCAATCGCCGCGGGCAACACGGCTAATAAGGTGGCTTCAACACACACACACAAACACACACACACAAACACACACACACACACACATACACAGAAAGTAAGAGACTGCAATATTGGCATTAAATATTTTTGCTTGACAGAGCTTGGCAATAAAATCAAATCAACAGCAACAAGTGAGCCAGCTTCAGATTGTGCAAGCGAGAGAGGGAGTAGGAGTGAGAGAGAGAGAGCGAGGACTGGGGCTGTCAACTCGCTGGCATGCCAATAACCGTTATGAGCGGCCTTTGCGCAATATGAAATAATTTCGCCGCAGGGCGGCCAAAAACGAAGCTCAAAACGGAACAGGCAAAAATATCATCATCATCATCATCATCATCGAACGTGATTTATATACTATATATAATTTTTTTTTTATTTGCCGCCAATGTTCTTTGAGTCAAAAGGAAAATATTTGGTGAGCTGTGCAAAAGAAATGAAATAAAAATAAAATATAAAAAAATATGTTTGCAGCGCTGCAAGCGTCGAGCTCGAGTTCGTTGCACAATTCTCGTTTTAAATAATAATGGACGACAACTGAATGTAAATGTTTTCCTTAGCACATTTATTTTTGCCCATTCTCCCCTCCCGATTGTTTTCACAACATAATATGCAATAATAGTGAAAGAGTTCACAGTTCGCAGCTGACGACAATATTGAATCAGTTCAAATGAATTTGCGATTTGAACCCATCGAGCTTTACTTTGGTGCACATAAAAAAATATCTGAAAAAAAAACAGACTTCAATTTACTTTAAAGTAATTGAAAGTAAATTTCAAGCTAATCAATAAAGAAAAACATTTTGTATGAATCACAATTTTTTTGAAGTGCATTAAGTTCCTGTTCAGCATGACAAATTTAAATACCCTGATCTAACAAATTATAATTTAAATAAATTACAATTTAATTAAATATTTATAAAATACATTTTTTTTTCTAATACAACCTTACTTAAATGCTTATTTATTAAGGAGTTATTCATTTAAGGAGTTAAAGAAGGAATTTTATGGTTATATTCTTATGATATATATTTGTCATTAATCTAATTTTCAAATATAATAAAAAAAAGGAAACATTTTGTAGTAATTACAATTTTATTTGAATAATCTACTTTAATAAGTTTTATAATTTATATATGCCGAATATTAATTTTATCTTGCTTAATAAAGTATTTAAAATGCCATTTATTATACAAATAAAATAAAAAGAATTTTTTAATACAATCTGGTTTTAGCCTGGTATAAATATAAATATATATTTAGGTATAAATATACGTTAATAAACAATTATTTTACAAGGGTTGAAAGGGACTTCAAGAATATTTCTTTACGATATGTACACACTATATTTGTTTTTATTTTTATTTAATATATATATTCTTATCTAATTCTAAAAACACTTCAAGCTTGCAGTTGAATAAAGCAAGGTTTTTTTTATAAAATATTAAGAATATATTTTTGCTTTTTGCCAGCTTAAAGTCAAAGGATGTTTCATTAAAACAAACACCATTTATTATTGGTTTTCCAATACATTTATATAAACTTAAGCTTAGTTTTTAATAGGCGTTTTTTTTGCATAAAATATAAAAGCTTTTGGTTTTTTAAAATTAATATAAACTTATACTTTTATGAATTAGCCTTTTTTTCTGTATGAGTAGAAGAAGTAGAAGAAAGCATTTTATTTATAGAGCGCAACCTAAGCTATAATATTTAATTAATTAATCTCATGACTAAAAACTTTTTCAGTTATTTGTTTTTGGTTAAATTTTTTGTTTTTTGTCTAAAAAAAATTTCAAGCACACAGCTTACGCTCAGTTTTAGCCCCAAAGTAAGCCAAAATTTGCGCTTGATTTACGTGCAGTTGAACAGCTGATTAAGCTGCATTTACAAAGCCGCTTTCGGGCTAACCTCGACATATGCCGCAAACTCATGTGCTGAACATGAGCTGGCCACAGATTTACCTTCGCTTAATATCTGGCTAAACTATAATTTTTCGGTGCCGGAATCTGGGCCTGGGTCTCGGCTTTTGGTTTCGGTCTGGCTTGCCGCTGGGCCCCATCCATTTGGGCCATCTATTTTCGGGGTATCTGCGGCTACGACTGGCCACTTACCCGTTTGTTGCCCAGCTGCCCAGGCTCTGCCTAATCCGTGGCCACCACCAGCTACACACCAGGCAGCTGCTCTGCTCCAGGGGGGGGGGGGGGGGGGGGGGGGGGGGGGGGGGGGGGGGGGGGGCTGCGGAGGTAAGCATAGAAAAAAAAACCAGGCAGAACCAACAGATAGATGAGCGAAAAAAATATGAAAAAAAGGTTTTCTGAATGCCGAATATGAAATACCCTTAATGTGATTTATTATTATATAAATACTTGTTATATTTTTATTCAGTTATTTTACATATCTTTAAATTAAACTTGAGTTGTTGCCCAATAGCTTTTATGAAAACATTCTGATAACTCTCTTCTTATATTGGAAAAATTGTATTTAGAGATTTTTACTTTACCACAATTCACCATTCTTCAGTTTGTTTAGGTTTTATTAAAAAAAAAATAAGTTTTTTGTAGCTTAACTTAATTCATTAACTGTGCTTCCTAGGGCAGCTATAAGATATATTTGTCCTATTTTAATCATATTTTGCGTGTTAATAAAAAACACTTAAACGCATTTATTTACAATGTGTATTAAAGATTTGTTAAGAAATAAAAAATTGTTCATACCTAAGATATATCTTTAACTGCTTATTTAAATGAAAGTTATAACAAAAATATGTTCAATTTTTTAAAATAATAATCAAAATAATAATAAACAATTATAATAAAAAATAATAAATAAATATAAAAATAAATATATATATAAAATAAAATTAATAAGTAATATTAAAATAACAAAAGAGTAGTAAAGTAGCCACAGATCATATATATACATTTGTTTGTTCGTATTCAATTCTATAAATCCAACTTTAAAAATAAGTAATAAGCTTCAGAGAAATATATATAGCTAGATAGATAAATCTATCTCCGCTCTCAATCCTTCCACGTGCTACATATGTATAAATAAAGAGAGCTAAGAGACCCTCTGCTAGGGTATTTAAATGGATGGCATGGAAGTCTCCTTGGCTGCATCCAAAAATTATGCAATGCTCGAGCTTTAAAGTAGATTACACGAAAATTTTTGCGCGCCCAGCAACAAAAGCCCACGACGGGCATTAATCACGGAAGCGACGGCTTTTGGACCAGGCCAAGCCCCTTCCCTCCCCCCCTTCCTCCTGATCCCCTCCAGCGTCTGGCTGTATTGTATTTCTAAATAGTGTCTGCAACGCCCACGGGCCAAGAAGAAGGCTGAAGAGAAGGACGCGGGAAGATGACGAAGCTTCTTGCTCCTGTTCCTTGGGCTTGGGCTTGGGCTTGGGCTTGGGCTAATAAATTGCCAACGTGCCGGAATGCAGCAGGAGAGTGAAAAACCCAAAGGATTCAGATTTCGCCATTTCATATTGCCAAGAAATTAACATAATTTTTCAATTGCCTTTCGTTTGCCAGCCACGTGGCCCAAAAAAGTAAAGGATACCAAATAATTGTCTAGCCATATTTTATTGCCAACTTCGATGGCCCGATTTTAATTCAATATATTTGGTATCGCAGTGCAAGGTTTGTGAGCAGAAGAAGAAGAAGAAGTTGGTTTTTAAGCACGTTTTAAAGTGCCTGTCAACTTTGACGGACACGTGATTAAAGGAAAATTTCCTTTTAATTGTGATTTTAATTGCGCGCTCTTCAAATGTCTTGTTGCTTCTAAATCGCTCACTCCGTGAATACCCTGTTAATATTGAGAATGAGGTAGCATGAATGCTCAGCATGACAAAGTATTAGGCATGTCTGCCATTCCCTATATTTAAAGAAGTTGACAAGTTTAAATAAATTAATTTCAATAAATATATTAGTCTAACTTCATATTTGACAAATAAATTCAATATAGTATATAAAAGAAAATATATTCTAATTAACAATTAGAATACTTTTTTATGTATACAAATATATATATAATATTTATTATATTATTATTCATTATTATATTTATATATATACATCCAAAATATATATTTATAGAGAGTATCTTTAATATTCTAACTTTAGGTCTTCTCTTATATTTTTATAAACATTCATTTCTGCATGATTTATATAAAATTAAAGTATGTATTTGTAGATTCAATATAAACTATAAAAGAAAATATGTTTTAATTAGCAATTTGAATACTTTTTTATGTATACAAATATATATAATATTTATTATATTATTATTCATTATTATATTTATTATATTTATATATATACATCCAAATATTATATATATATTTATAGAGAGTATCTTTAATATTCTAACTTTATGTCTTCTCTTATATTTTTATAAACATTCATTTCTGCATGATTTATATAAAATTAAAGTATTTGTAGATTCAATATAAACTATAAAAGAAAATATGTTTTAATTAGCAATTAGAATACTTTTTTATGTATACAAATATATATAATATTTATTATATTATTATTCATTATTATATTTATTATATTTATATATATATAAACATCCAAAATAAATATTTATAGAGAGTATCTTTAATATTCTAACTTTAGGTCTTCTTTTATATATTTTATAAATATTTTTTTCTGTATCATTTTAATTATATATAATTAAAGTATTTGTAATTATGAAGAAATTTTCTTGTTTAATATTTGTAAATTTGTAATAAAAAGTAATGTTTGTAAAAGAAACCAATTTGTTCTTGAGTAAAGAAAAATTCTTATATTTTTATAACTGACTTAATTTAAGAACAGACTTCTTTGATTTTTCAACTATGAAATATTGATGTATAATGATGTAAGCATGTTTTCCGCAGCAATGTTTTCTTATATATGTTTTCATTTAAGATATAGAAATCTCTAACTGAAAATAAAATATGTCAAGAAAGATGTAAAGATTGATTATTTTATATAATACAACAATTATCAAAACGATGTAAAAATCGTTGTTCATTTGGGCTTCGAATCAGAGGTGTATATATATATATATATATATATATTGATTAACAGTCATGGCAAAATTATAGAAACGCTTTTCTCTCTTATTCTTTAACTTCATATTTTTCATTCAAATTATCGTAATGAATTGACTTTTTTAATTTTTCTATAACATAAATAAAACTTTTTTTTATAATTAAAAATAAAAAAGGATTTATTTTAATTTACATTATAAATAAAAATTACCTTTAAAGTCAAATTGTTTATTTTTTTATTTTGGCTTAATATTATTAGAATATTGTTTTATAAATACATACTTAGATCTACAAATAGATATATATGTATATTTTATATATTGTTTATGGCTGCAATTCACGGGGTATTAACTAGTTGCGCCATTTTTCGCCCAGCACTCAAATATCGCCTGTATATCCCATACTCTCTCCCTCTCTCTCTCTCTCTCTCTCTCTCTCTCTCCCTTTTCCTCTCTCTCTTTGAGAGTGAAAACATGAATTTGTCTGTAGGCGACCGCATAAACATTCGCAATATGGCGACGCGTCTGTCGCACAACCGCAAGCTTCCGGTTAACAAACAACCAGCCACACACACACACACACACTTACGCACACACACACACACTATGCACACACACATTGGCTGCATTGGCTGTTAAGTTATCGCTCTTGTTGTTGTTGTCGCGGTTTTCCTTTAGTGGTCGTAAACAATTTTTACAGCCCAAAACATTTGGCCGGCATTTTTATTATTTTTATATATTTATCGTGTATATGTATTTAAAAATAAAATAAAACAAAAAACAACAACAACAGCAACGAACAAACTGGCGCCATTTTAGTTAACGCTTTGCGCCATTCCATTTAATTCACTTGCTGCCGCCGACACGCCCCCGCCGCCCACTTTTGCTTATGGCCAGGAAAAACGCCTGTGGCATTCTATTCATTTATCACATTAGCCAGAGGTAGAGGAGGTGGCCAAGTGGACGGCTTTCTCGGCCATTGACCAGTCGAGGCAGCTGCCGTTGACGCTAAGTAGTTGTGGCAAGTTTTGGCCAAGTTTGTTGTTTGTTGTTTGATTTCATTTGCCTTTTGCTTTAAATCTTATTTATTATTTTTTTTTGCTTTAGTTTTAGCTTTTGGCTGCCAAAGTTATTTTTTTATTTTATTTTTTAGCAGCAGTTGGCAGCCCCGAAGTGGGCTAATTTATGCATTGCCAACGAGGGGGCGTGGCACTTTTCGCACACAATTAAAGCCGTGGCAAAAACTGCCATCGGAAATCGGTGGAAAACATTTTAAATTATTGACACGGTTTTTTTTTTTATTTTTCTACCTTTCAGCTATATAACAACGTTGTTAACAGTACTTTTTATTAACAGAATTTTTTACTTAAAATGAACTGAAAAGTTAAGCTGTTATTTGTAAGTGAAAATCAGTAAAGTTTATTTGTTCTCCTGGCAAACTAAATTTTTCTCTCTGAACATCTTAAATTGCTTTTGTTAAATATTGATTTTCGGGCTAGCTAAAAACCATATAAATATTTATTGACATAATCATGAACCTATTTTTAGACTGTATAGGAAATTGGAGAAAATATTTTTCGTAAAAACATTTAAAGCAAAGGAAGCTTTTAGTTATTTTATATTTTTTTTATGTAAAGAATAAGTTACATAATTAATATTTATAAAATTAAATTTATATTATATATAAATAAAATAAAAAAAGTGTTTAAATTAAACTTGATTGAAGCATTTTTTTTTAATTAAACCTTAATTAAGTGGTAAATTTTAAGCATGACATAAAACTTTGCTATGACATATAAATCAACTTATAGTTAAACATTTAAATTTGAAATAATTCTTTTTTCGTTTATATAATGTTTATATTCTTTTGTTTATATTTAGTTAAAGTCTGATAGAGATCTGTTCCTAAAAAGACTTTTTTATTTTTTTTTATATTAACTGCAATTTAGTATATCAAACTTTTTCCTGCTACATCAAACCTTTAAACGTTGATTTAATTATATGCAAAATGTGTCTTTAACTTGAACTTAAACATATGATTTTCTTATTTGATGTTATTTAAATATTGTCAAACAAAGAAAACAAATAATATTTAAGGAAAATATATACATTTAAAGAAATATAGAAACGATGAGAAAAGTTCTTAATTATTTCATTCTTCCAACATCACCTTCCAAAAAGTACTTTTATAATACATATATAGAAATCAAACTTCCATTCTACCCATTTATCAATCTTTATCATATAAAATATATTGAGGAGCATTTTCTCAAGTTTCCCTCCCAGTTCTATTTCCCCATTTTAGCAGCTGAGCAGGATTTTTATTGCCTGGCCAAATGGGGTGGGGAGGAAGGAAATGTGTTGGGCAAATGTAAATGAGGAAAATGAGTTGCAAGCAACACAGACGAAAGATAAACAAAAATAGAAAATTGTCCAATTGGAGATGGCAAGCGAAGGCAGTTGCTAAGATGTTGACGTTACAATTTTCCACTCATTTCCATTTCGATTTCCATTTACTTAGCAGTCCTTCCCTCTCCTCTCCTCTCCTCTCCCTTTTCCTTTCTCTCGTCTGGCAAAATTTATATCGATATCGCTTTTAGCCCATTTTGGCCCACTTTCTTGCCATTGTTGTGTGTTGACAGCGGCAATTGCTTAAATAAATAAACGCCAGTTGAGTCTAAAGTTGCCACGCCCCCTTCCCTTGCCTCTCTCTCTATCTCTCTGTGCACTTGCAAATTGAATTTGATTCACCCCGTAGAATCAAAATGGACGCGATCAATAAATAAAATAAAACTGCAATTGTAAATTGTAAACTGTAAACTGTAAACTGTAAACTGTAAACTGTAACTGCAACTCAGACCCTGCCACGCCCACTTTTTTGGTGGCGCCCACCTGGAACTGTGATTTTTGGAATTGTAAGCGGCTTACGTGCTCGGTAATAAACATTTTATAACAAACAACAAAAAATACAAATGGTCAAAAATTCATTCGTTCGTTGTTGTTTTTTTTTTCGTGCTGACAATTTTTATTTATTTATATTTTTTTATTTAATTTCTTGTTGCGTTGCGTAAATTGTTTATGCTCGATTCGTTAAAGCGTTGAACGCGTGTCGCAATTTTTTTTTTTTATTTATTTTTTGTATTTTTTTTTTTGCCCCACACGCAACTACAAATTGAAAACAGGACGATTTTTTAGTGCTCGTTGGATGAGTTTGTTTAATTAACCCAATTGTCCAGGCAGGAGCAGGAAACGAGGATTCAGCTGAGTACTTAAGAGCTGTTGTCGCAGCTGATCATGAATATACATATATACTTTATTGGATAAAAGTTGAAAGCCGAAAGATCATTTCGCATATTGCTTACATCATATCCGTTTTGTATGAAGAGTATATTGATAATAAGTTAGATAACATTTATTTTTTATTCCAAATATATAAAAACTTGTCTAGTATTTTTTTTTAATTTTATTAATATATGTATATTAAATATTATTATTATATAAACATATGTAAAAATATATAATTTATATTTATTTATTTATGTATTTATATATATATATTAACTTATATATTTTTTTTATTTTCTTCTCTTTCGTTAATTTACACATATATTAATATTTCTATATATAATTTATATTTATTTATTTATGTATTTATATATACATATATTAACTTATATATTTTTTTTATTTTCTTCTCTTTTGTTAATTAACACATATTTTAATTTCTTTCACAGTCACGATTTCTCTTTAACGATCACTTACTTTATTTAATTTTTCAATTCAATAAACTTAAACAAAACTATTGCAAAAAGAATCTTAACAATGTTTTATTCTTGCTTATTGTTTTTTTTTTTTTGCTCTTCCTTTCCTTTAAATCTTTTACATTTTCTGCATATTTTTATATGAAAACTTTTTTCGCACAATGCGCTTCAAACTTTACACAATGCGAAATATGAAATACAACTGAAAATTTTTATTTGATAAACTTAATGATATCCTGGAGGATTTTAAAAGTTGAATAAAGAAATTTATTGCTTATGGTTAAAAGATATTAATAAATAAAAAAAAAGTATTGAGAAGCATGAAAAAAAATATCTGTATATATAAAATTTCGGTTTTATATATTTTAATACATGATCAATAAAATATTTTAACTTTAAATTAATTAATAAAATAATCATTAGATAATTAAATATTAGTTCGTAAAAAGTATAATAATTTATAAAAAACAGTAATTCAAACATACAGATGCGAGGTAAGTAAATAATTAAAAATATAAACTAAGAACTAAAATCTTACAACCAAATTCACCTTAAGAAAGATTAAAGATCGAAATTAAATAAATTCCTTTAGTAAGAAATTTTCTTTTGGTTACAGACTAAAAGTTTTTGTTTAATCAGAGACAAACTAAGCGACTCTTTGAAGCTGTCAACAGAGTATTGCACAGTCGTTAACAGCCACGTTTTTTTAGACCTCGATTTTACTTACTGCTTTTTTCCTGCTGCGTAGCTGGGCAGAAACGTGGTTCACGCTCACATCCATAATGCGGGTCTTACATGCACGTACTGCAACAACAAGCGCCAATATTTAATTTAAGCACACACACATACACACCCAACACACACACAGACACAGACACAGTCACAGTCACAGTCACAGTCTCTGCGTTTGCATTAAGTTTTGAATTATGTATTTTTTATTTGAAGTTCGCGAATACTTTTGCCTTTTGGCTACTTTCTACGAATCGACGTCGTCGTATTTATTTAATGGGATTTTTTCTTTTGCCTTGGACTATTTTGGGCCATAACTCTCAGGTGCACAAATGAAATGAAATGAAATGAAATAATGAAAACAATTTCAAACGACGCGTGCATTGAACTGCAATCGACAGCGGCAAAAAAAAAAAAAAAATTAAATAAAATTACAAAAAAACTAAGCAAGCCAACTTGCAGGTGGAGCAGGAGGCCAAAGGACCTATTAGTTATGCTACGTGAGTTTTATGGGTCTCAGGACTTTTGGCCAGCACCCAAATTGTCAGACTGCCAGAGCTGCCAAAGAGAAAGAGAGATTTTAACATTTCTCGAAAATCACGAAACAAAAAGAAAACAAAACTAAACACACATTAGAAAAAATGGCAGTTGGGTGTAAACGACTAAGTAATACTCCTCAATAAAATAAAATATTATAACAATGAAAGTTTGTGTCGTGGCTAATGTTGGAATAAGAAAATAAGCTTAATATTGAAAAATAGGTTCATCTATTTATCAGTTGATCAAACTGTAAAATACAGAGCACATATGGATTCAATGACTTGCCACGCCTTGAAAGGGCGTATGCAAAAATTGCTGGCACTTAGTTTGACACAGTTATAGGCCAGGTTAAGTTTAAAAAAATTTATTTTCAAAAATAAAATATATTTAAATTACCCAAATAATAATAAAATATAGGTAGACATAGTTATATATTCGAATTAAATTTTTCTATTAAATTTTATTTATTTAAAATCTATCTTTAGACAAAAAAGAAATTTAGTAAACAATTAAAATTCACAGGAATAGGTAAGGATTGTCTAAGCTTAAGAACTTAACGCTAACTATTCAAGCACAACTTTTCGCCTACAATCGAATCCCAATAAATTGTCCTCCGCTAAATCGAAATTAAAAAGTTTAAGTCCCAGAAATTTCAGTCTCCTCGATGATTCGTAGTATTTTTAGCAAAATCAATATTCAACCTCTTATAAATTGAAGTATTATAATTCGTTATGCAAAGTGACATTTTTTTAATTTAAATCGTCGATAGGTTTTATTGTTTCACATATCGATCCGTGAAAATGTCACAAAATTTAATTTAATATATAAAAATAATATATATTAATTTTATTTTAATATCTGAGACGTACAAACAAAAGTACTTATTTATTTATTTTATTTATTAATTATAAATATGTTTTTAGTTTTTTATTTATTTAAAAAAATTTTTTTTCGTTTTATTTACTTACGATCAGTCTAAAGACAATAAGTAAATTAAGTTAGATTTTAATTTAACAGGAATAAAAAGTTTCCAGTGAAAATTCTTTTATATTTAACTTAATCTGTAGAGAATATGTCGATAAGTCTTAACGTAAAATTTAGGGCTATGTTATTTAGTATTAGTAGACTTTAGTATCATTTATCTTGCGATACAGTTAAATATCTAAACATCATCTGAAATATAAAAGTCCCGTTAGGTCGATTTTGTGCTTTTAAAACCGCGTTAATTAAAAATAATATTAATTCGTTAAAAACACGATCTTCTTGCCATTTCGAATTATCAAGACTCGACTTTTTTTTTAAACAAAATTTCACCCTCAACCCGTTTAAGTTATTTCTGCAAATTCTCGCAAGAAAATGCTTGCTTTTGGCCACATTTGTTTATAGCCATAGACGTATACACATGTACATGCTCATCTATTAGAAGAGAGCTTTGGCTTTGGCGTTTTTGGCTTGCCGCATTGACAGCTGACTGGAAACCCATTTCTTTTTTTTTTTGGGCCAGGGCTTTGTTCGAATCAAAGCAGATTGCAAATCGGTAACGAATGAAGACAAAGGGAGTATCCTGCGTATCCTGCTGTCAGGCACGTATGTACTTGTCCGAACATGCAACAAACTACATAAATGTTGCGTTTTAAAGTCCTGGCCCCGATGTGCCGACATCCTGACGCTGAACCCACAGGACGCAGCGGGTTATCCAGCCAGCCGCCGGAAGTACTCGCATATGCAAGAAGATTTCCCCTATCCCCCCCCCCCTCCCCCGGGGCGACTGCAGCTAATGTCAACGTCAGGGCTGGCTCCTTTTCGCTCCTTTGGCGTGTCTTTGCCGCCTTCCGCTTTTTGGGGACAAGTTTTGCGCTCGGCTTTGTGTCGTCAACTGTCTGAACTGGGCCGCAAGGGCGTGACGTCATCACAGCAAAAAAAAAAAACGATTTGAAAAAAACATATTTAAATATGTATAAAAAAAATATATAAAGAATATTAAAAATGAAGTTAGTTAGTTAGATAAGACTACTCGACGTGAGGCTACCCTGTATAAAGACAGGTTTTTTTATACGGCTTTACACTATTAAAGTCGAATATGTATGTATGTATTAATATATATACATATAAATAGCTGTATTTAATTAAATCCCTTTTTAAAAACCTCTTTTGATATACTTCCAATCTTCCAAATTAATGAAGGGATTCCTTTTTAGAAAACGATTATTAAACTTCAAGAATATAAATATATAATAATATATAATATAACATTTGGACTAATTCTTCTTTATTTTATATGTGTTTATTTATATATAGAATTTAATTAACTTAAGTTTCAATAAAAACTTTATTTAGAGCCCCTAGCTTAATTAAAGTCTGAGTTCCTTGGGATAACTTATTTACTTGCTAAACAGATAAAACAAACAGAGAAAAAGCTTACATTTTCTTAAAAAATCAAAAATATTTATAAATAATATAATATTTGAATATAATATTTGTAGCTTTAAGACGCATTGAATATTTTGGGATAGTTATAAAATATCCTAAAGCCAACATTTATATAAATATTTCTCTCGAACAGTTTTTGATTTTTCTAATACAAGAAACTGCCTAAAAAATAAAAAAAATATAATCTGAATTCGTTGATGGAGAAATATTATAAACATAAGCTTAAATTATATTTAAGTAAATGTCTTTAAAATTTGAAGTCTCTAGCTTAGTTAGACTCAGAGTTCCTTGAGGCAGCTTAAACGTTAAATAAATAGAAATATATATTCAACTTAAACAAAAATTATTTTTTATTGACTTTATGGAAGCGATATTGAGTCTGTAGCTATTAGAGACATAGGAAGCCTTGAGATCAACACAATTAAAGCTATCTACTAAAGTAACTTCTTAGTGAAGAGCTGTTAACAAAAAACATTTTAAGAACATGGATAAATCACTTGATTAAAACACAATCAGGCTCGTTTCGCGTGTACAGGGTATACGCATATATAGAGTAGATGATGATGATGATGATGAGGCTGAGGAACTAGTGTAACACATTGCTTTCCATTTTCAACACACTTGAACATGCTTCCGCACTTAGGCGTGTGCGTAGAGTGGAAAGTGGAACTCGGAACTGGGAACAGGGAACAGGGAACTGGGAACAGGGAACAGGGAACTCGAACTGGGAACTCGAACTGCAGCCCAGTCTCCAACTCAAACTCAAACTCAAACTCAAACTGAAGCTGAAGCTGCAATTGGCGCTGGGGTGTGTTTTTTTTATATATATATATATTTTTTTTTTTTTCGTCCTTTCTGTGAAGTGGTGTGAGTGACACGAGCTGCAGTCCCGGCAGATACCCTGTGCCAGCCTTCAACGCGTTGCCTTGGCCTCGGCGAACCGCCCGCAGGCAACAGCCCATTAAGTGTGCACTTCACACGCCTACTAAGTTCATATTACTTACTTAGTTGCTTTTTCTTACAAGCCTCCTTTCCTCCATTCCCCTCTTCCCCCCATTCCCCCCCCCTCCATCCAGTCATTTCGCTCGGCTTACTTTTAGCTAGTGTCTTGTAAAAGAAACATTTACAATGTGAACACAAAAGCCGCATTGTGAATAAAATTTAAATTTGGTTTGCTCCTTGCTCCTTCCATTTATCCTTTCCACTTTAAACTTATTCATACTTTTTGAAATTTTTTTTTATTTTATCTACCAATTATGTGGCTGTATTTAAAGCAGAATGTACGATGAGAAAACTATTTTTTGTAACCAATTTTAGTTAAACCTTTAAGCAAAAATAATATTCAAAATAATATTCATAGTAAATAAATATGAATATGTACAAAATACTTTCAGCTGAATTTTTTTGCTCGTAGAATCAAAAAACAATAAACTGTGATCAAAATGGTATCAAACATAAAAACAGCTTTATTTTTAGCAAAATTTTGGAAGCTTACAAGTCAAATTTTTTTCCAGTCTTTTGCATGATTTTTGACATCATGACAAAAAATTTAAATTTCTTAGAAATATTTTTAAAGTATATATTTTTAAATTGTTTCAATTTAAATTGAATTCAATTTATTATTTTATTATTATTTTTTTAAACCAAGTATTCACTTTTTGCTACCAAGGAAAATATAAAGATAAATTTTGTATATATTAATAATATGTGACTATACATACATATATTAAAAATAAGGTCTATATCTATTTATGCTATATGTACTTAATATGTGTTCGAATCAAATTTAAAGCCCACTCGATTCCTTAAAATATATTCAAAGCTGCTTTAATAAGTACTTTAAACGAATTCTATTTAAGCTTAATTTAAATGTAGGACCTCAAAATTATAATATTTTTGAGAATATATATAAACTATTTTTAAGCAAATTGAATTTTTGTGTTCTTTGGCTTCTTTTAAACCAGTTGAAGATAAGCTAAAAGCCTCTTCAGCTTTAAAGGAAGGGCTCAAACGATATCAGCTTAAAGTTTATTTTTAAACGTAATTAAACCTTCTCTAAAAATGTTTAAACCACCTTTGAAAATGTTTTAAGCACTTTTTAACTAAACTAAGCAGTGTTATATCTAATATAACTTAAGATATTTTATTTACAAACTAATATTTTTGATTATTTTATACGTTATTTCCTACAAGAAATATTAAAAGAAAAAACTTTTAATTAAATGGAAACACTTTAAGAACTTTAAAAACCTAATGAAAACCTTGTCTTTTTTCAGATGTTCTAAATTTTCTCGTACTCTTCCATGTTAAGTCTTTAAGCTTAAGCGTTGTTAAGGACTTTAGGTAACTTGGCAACAATACACAATTTTTAGTTTCACTTTGGGAATACGTCAACCACATCCTGTCTCCTCAATGTGTGTGTTGTAAACGAGAACATATTTTTTTTATTATTGTTGCCCTTGCGAAGGAATTAACATCAAAACATAATCGATTTAGTTTGGGTTTTTTTTTCATTCGAGACACAAACACAAAGCCACATAAAGGACACAAGGAACCGAAAACAAGACAAGGACAATGCTGCCAAATGAGCGGCAAATGGAAAGGTGGCCAAGAGCAGCTTGGCTTGGCCAAGATGTTGATTGTAGACGAAGAAAGCTGCCGCATTTTCGAACATTAACGAAATGCTTTTAATTGTGCACTTAACGCTCGTAAAATGTGATTTAATAGTTGTTTTTAGGGGGGGGGGGGGAAGGGGGCGACGCAGGACTAACAAGGACATGGCCTGACTGGGGGTTGGTTTGGCCGGCCAATGTGGCCTAGTTGTTTGACTGTCGACGGAAACGGAAGTGGAGCGCGTTATAACTTGGCCGCACAGCTTCCCCATTTAACCGTAACAGCACTGACAGCCCAATTTGAAGCGACAACCACACAAACCACCCAAACCCACCCAAACCCACCCAGATACCCTCCACCAGCACTTAGCCACCCAAACCACCCAACTCACCCAACTCACCCTGGCTGACTTCGGGGAATTCGCTGCAAATGGCAAAGGCAAACAACTAAAGCGAATTGTTTTCTATTTCTTTCTTTCGCAGCGATGTGTGTTAGGTGTTGAAATCAATGGCGAATGCAGCCAGGAGCACACACACTATGATTACGACGCCGGGTTCCAAAGCAATTTACTTGCCACGCAAGGGAAGAAAAGTTTTGCGTCTAAACTTGTGTGAATTGAGTATTTAAGATGCAGTTGGGAACAGATCTAGTTCTAGAGGTCTAAAGACCTGTAGATCAGAGGTCTGTAGGTCTAGAGGCATAAAGGTCTAAAAGACCTAGGGGACTGCAGATCTAGAGGTCCAGAGGTATAGAGGTGTAGCGGTCTGGAAATATAAAGGTCTTAAACGTCTAGGGGTCTATAGGTCTCTAGGTCTAGAGATCTATAGGTCTAGATGTCTCTGGTCTAGAGGTCAAAAGGTCTAGAAGTATAGAGGTATAGAGCTCTAAAAGGCCTAAAGGACTGAAGGACTAGAGGACTATAGATCGAGAGGTCCACAGCTGTGTTGGCTTAGAAGTCTGTAGGTTTAGAGGCTTAGAGGTCTAGGGGTCGGTAGGTCTAAAGGTCTAAAGCACTAAAGGTCAAGAGGTCTTTAGTTCTCGAGGTCAAAAGGTCTAAATAACTGATGGAATGTAGGAAAAATGGTCTAAAGGCATATAGGATTTTAGGTTTGAAGGTCCGTAGATCAAAAGGTCTAGGGAACTAGAGATCTAAGGGTCTGCAGGTATAGAGATCTATAGATCTTGAGAATTAGGGGTGGGCAGGTGTAAAGGTATAATGATCTAGAGGTTAAAAAGGCCTAGGGGACTTTACGAATAGAGGACAAGAGGTTTAAAGGTCTAAAGAGCCAGAGGTATAGATATCTGAAGGCTTATAAGTGTAGAGGTCTCAGGGTAGAGGTCGGTAGGTCTAGAGGTACAGAGGTCTAAAAGGCCTAAAGGACTTAAGAGCTAGAAGACTAAAGGTCGCGAGGTCGATAGGCTTAGAGAGTTAAAATTAAAGAGGTCTAAAGGTCTATAGGCTTACAGCTATAGATATCTAAGGTGTAGAGGTCTACAGGTCTTCACACGCCTTCAAAACAATTGACCCATAAAAAACTTTGATAGATAATAGCGTTTAACATTTAATCGATGAAAATTCGCAATCTCTAATCTCCTTAAAGAGAGGTTTATTCAAGGCGCACCCTTCAGATCCAATTGGATCCGAGCCCGACGGACAGCGCGTGGCTTCCACTGATGTGACACAAAATCGTGGTGGCAGACAATGGTCAGAGCATCGATGACCTCGGCGATAGACCCATCCTCAGCGTTTACAAGGACAGCCAGGATTGATCTATGCGTCCTGCCTCTGAGTCCGAGTTTTAAATATAGGAATTTGACAAACCTAAGCCGAACTGATTGCTGATTCTAAAATACTGGTAATCTACTTTTGGTCGTTTGGCTGCGGCAGAACGCTCTCCACCAGCGAGTAGAGATTGTTGCTGCGCTGTACAAAGCCGTGTAGCCAGGCGGCAGTCAGCGTGTTATCGACAGGCAGACGCACCTCGTTTATCGATCTATCGGTCATCTCGGCCACATATTCAACCACTTCATCCATAGACATCGGTCGTCGGAACTCCATAAAGGCCTCGAGTATTTGATCACCATAGCGATATCTCGACATACTCACATGCACACTAAACAATTTCAAAGGCGCCTTCCGAAAATCGTTGCCTAACTGAACATTTTCCGTTAAATCATTTGTTAGCCAAAGATTCAAAGATTGCCTGGATTCAAAAAGAATATTCGAAATTCAAGTTAAAGCGGCGGGCTGAAAAAAAAATGAAACAAAGGCAAAATGAAGGTAAGTTAAAGTACGCAGGAATTACATTTGCTCAAGAGGCATTTACCTGCCGCCCGCCCTTTGACCTCGCCCCTGACAAGCACTTGTGCTTTGTGGGCGGGGGGCGGGGGGCGGGATTAGATTTCTGGCTGAAGTTCCGTTGGCTGCACTGAAACTCTAATGTTTATGCTCATGTTTATTTGTTGTTGCTTTTCCGTTCCGTTTTGTTCCGTTTTGTTTTCGGGTGGCTTGCCTGAATTCCAGCTACCAGTTTCCCCACTCCGTCCGCCGGTAGATGGCGCTGTGCGATTATTTCGTTAACATTTACACCGACTGCAGCTAAATTGGAGCGTTACGCCATTTTTGGGCCATTTTCGGCAATGTTGTTGGCCTATTTCTTTCTCTTCTTCTTCTTCTTCCTTAACGCTGTAGCTGCTTTTATTTTTGCTTTCCTGCTTTCTTGTTGGCCATTCAGGGGGCCGTGATTGCTGTTTGCTGCCAAGACTTTAAGATTTGTCATTTGCGATAAGGGCCCAAAAAGGCGTTTGCAAGTTTTCAGCTTAAAGATGTTTGGCCTGGGCTTTCATGTAATTGAAAATTTACTTAGACGTTCACTTGTAATTGGGCCTGACACACACACGCACAACCAGCAGTTAAACTGTTATGAAAATTGCCAAAGTGAGCATTTAACTTAAGTTATTTCACAGCAAATGTAAATAAATCTGTATTTATGTTCTTTAAGTTGCTTTTAAGTCTTAATAAAATACTCGCAGTGCTGATTAAATCTAGTTTTATTGATATATTCAGAAAAGATCCTGAGATCTAGCTTGGAACCCATGAAAAACTGTTTATTGCTTGTATATGCATATTTTAAGATTCTTATTTGAAGTAAGCGAAAACTAAACTTAACTTAAAGTTTTCTTTTTTTTGTTTCACTTATTTTAATCAATGCTTCTCTTCGCATTGCATTTGATTGGTTTTTTATTTTTGCTTCAGGTAACAATTGACTTATAAGTGTCCCCATTTGCATATCATTCAACCGTATCATAAATTTAGTAAATCCTTTAGCATTTTGCAGTGTAACAAAATACTGTTAAAAGTATTGCTTAATTAATACCTTGTCTAATTGATGTTTTTGCATTTATTGTCGATGCTGCTTTTGTTGCGCTCAGATTATTTTGAGACTAATTTCGACTTAGGGCCGAGTGCGGACTTTGGCAGTTGCCTGCATGCAGAAGGGTTTGGTCCTTCGACTGGAACCGGCTGCAGGCAGCATGTTTTAGCTATAGGTAAAGATGTTGCATCGTTGCAGCATGTGCGAGGGTCGCTTAAGCAGTAATCGAAACAAGTAAACGCTATTTGCTGTTATCGATAATTGAATTAAAGGGTATCTGAAGGTGGTTTTTGATAGAGTAATATTATTTTTGGGTGGTCTATATGTCAAATTTAGTGTCCTCTGCTTTTATAGACTCGGAATTATGCCTAAAAACGCGGGTATAAATATCGATATTTATCGATTTTGGTAAAATAAAGCTGATCTGTCAATTCAACAAGCTTGATCTGCTTGTGTTATAATAAAGTGCGCTTTGCCAAATTTAGTGCCTTTAGATTTTAGAGTTATGCTCAAAAAATCGAGAATCGATATTTATCGATTTTAGGGAAAAAAGCTTTGACAAGCATAATAAAGTAAAGCATCAAATTTTTTTAGTCGCTATTAAACAAAGCTTATCTATTCAGCTTTTAATGCTATCGAAAAATAATCGATACTTTATCGATTAATATATGCCTTCTTCTGCCTATGACTCATATTTATACTTGGCATAAAGTAGGTGCTTCTTGCAACTGTTCGAGCACACCTCGCTGTCGTCGGCGCTTTGTAACGTGGCGTGGCCCATGAAATGTGTCAAATTGCTCAACAATTTGCGTCTCTCTAATGAATTTGAGCCAAAAATCGATCGACCCCGGCCCAGTCCAAAGGGCTTTTATGGATTGCCTGACAAATGGGCCTCGGCTTTGACTTTGACTAATGGAATTCCATTGGCACATTGTGGATGTGCAATAAAATAAATGCATGCCATGCACTAATTTAACTTAGACTCAGCGAACACTTCCACCCCCCCCCCCCCCCCGCCCTCTCCACGCCCCCCGGCCCCGCCCCCATTTTGCTAAATGAAAATCCTGCATACGAAATATTTTGATGCGATTTGAGATAATAATTAATCGTAATTCAATTCGTATGCTTTCTCACTCACTCTCTCATTGTCTCTCTCGGTCTTTGTCTGTTTTATTCTAATTGTAAAACCGTTAGTTTACGCTCCATTTGCCAGGCTCCATTTTGTGTTTACCTTGGTTTACCTTAGTTTACCTTTGTGGTTACCGCAAATTGCAAGTTTGCGTCTAGTTTAATATTTCTGCAATTATTTACGCTTGCAATTAATTAAACAAATAAATGCATTAATTAAAATCATAACAAATCTGAATTAAAAATAAATAGTTTAGGAATTTTGCTGAAATTGAATTTATGAATTCAATAAAATTCTTTACATGAGAATTAATTAAATAAACATTGATTTCTCTCAATTAGCTGCAATAATTTGAAAGTTCTCACAGGTTAAGTCGACTAAGAGAATACCCTATGTTAAAGCTAATCATAAATTGGTTTATTTCTCTCATACATCTTAAAGTTTCATAAACAAACGAAAAGTTTTTTAAATTTTATTAAATTATATAAATAAAAAGAGCTTGTCTTATACCCTGTTCCCTTATAAAGTGGGGTAAGCAAGGCTAAAATGATTTGGATCTTTTAGAAAAATTAGATATTTTTATATTATTAATTTGGTTTTATCTCGACCTATACATATAAAATACTCTTCTTTTATTTAAGAGCTGTTTACAAGGTAGAAAAAAACTGATCTTATCCTTTAGTCTCTTCACAGAATCCCAACTTTTTTAGTAACTCTTTAGGCTAGAGACTTGGAGTTTCATACACATACTCCTTTATACTCTGGTCAAATATGGTGTAAAGATTTCTAACATACGCCCACTGAGGGCGTGGCAAATCACATTAGACTATACACCTCCCTTAGTTTTCTATATAAATGGAATACATTATAATAATGCAGGCAGATCACTGATCAGCTTCTCTGAAGATCGCATTGTGCTTAGTCATACCTTCTTTCATCATCTATAAATAACAAACAACAAAGTATTTTATTTTTTTATAAATTTCTTTTTAATTTTTTAATTTTACTTTCTTCAATCTTTTTTTTCTTTTATTTTTTTAATTGTGCATAGACTTGTAGAACCTCTAAGCACAGCATTAAGTTGTAAGAAACATAACTAAATATCTAAAATTAAAAAGTTTACATAAACTTTAAAGTTAGCTTTAAAGCTCTCAACTAACCAATTTAATATAGGAAAGGAGGAAATAAAGCATTAAAATATTCTGTCTAAAATTCTATAAAACCAAATATAATAAATAATAAATGTAAAGATGCTGTGCTTGATAATACCCTATATATACCCTATATATACCCCATAGGAAAATGATTTTCTCATATGCATTTATTAAACCTAAAAGTTGGGTTCCAAGCTTTGCCTATGCATCCAATAAGTGTACTCCCTGGGGTATTTAGGGGAATCGGGACAAACTAAATGACAAGTGAAGCATAGCCCTTGGGCAGAGGGTATTTTGCGTAAGCAAACCAAATATGCGACTGCATTTGGCATTTGCCGTTTGGAGAGCTCAAATGGAATGCAGCTGAAAAATGCGCAAAATCAAAGAATCCAATGCGAAAGCTCTGCGCCCCAGGCACACACAATAGCTGCCACTATGAAGGGGGCGGGGGCCCAAAGGGGGCGTGCCAGCGTAGGGCCGACTAGAGCTCAATTGACGTTTGTTGCGGCCAAAGCGCCCACCCAAAATGAAGCGCATTGTGCCCATGGCAAGTGGTCGCCAATGGCTGCCAAACAACAAAACGGGACAAAAGGACTAAAGGACCCGCCGAGCGACGCTTCAGTTTTTGGGCGGCCGCCCTGCGAAAAACAAGCCAAGAAATCAGTCACTGAAATGTTGTTTTAATTGCGACTCACTTTGGGGCCCACTTTTTGTTGATCCTGTTTGGCAACTGCTGAGAAGGGGGGGGGGGGGGGGGGGGGGGGTGCTTGCGCATGGGGCGGGGCGGCCCGGTGGCTTTGACATTTGACAGCCCAACGGCAAATCCATTGGCAACAACAAAAACAGCAACTGCATTAAATGCATAAACTTACATCGCGTATTTGGGCAAAAAGAAAACACTCGATTGAAAAAGCCGCACACACAAATACACTGCCACAAACACACACACAGACAAAATGTAATACATGCAATACATATACATGTTATAAATTCTTGCACTTTTTTATTAATATTATTTTTATTATTATTATTTTTATTATTATTATTTTTATTATTATTATTTTTATTATTATTATTTTTATTATTATTATTATTTTTATTATTATTTTTAATATTATTATTTTTATTATTATTATTTTTATTATTATTATTTTTATTATTATTATTTTTATTATTATTATTTTCATTATTATTATTTTTATTATTATTATTTTTATTATTATTATTTTTATAATTATTATTTTTATTATTATTATTTTCATTATTATTATTTTTAATATTATTATTTTTATTATTATTATTTTTATTATTATTAATTTTATTATTATTATTTTCATTATTATTATTTTTATTATTATTATTTTTATTATTCTTATTATTATGATTATTATTATTAT
>SCDZ01000908.1:0-19420 GCA_004143845.1 Drosophila lacertosa | reverse complement strand
AACTTTGGGATTCAGTTCAAGACTGAATTGTGAAATACAGAATTTTAGATTGGTACCCCAATGGGTTTGTGTTAACATTAAGTTTGGCTGCTAAAGTATTAAATTGGGTTTGTGTGTTTACAATAAGCTCTTTTCTCTGTTGCGCATTGCCGCCAGCTTCAATTATTTGTTTAATTCACTGAGGAGTGGATCTTAAGAGTGGCTATGTGGATCAATCTTATGTGTTATGTTTGTAGGGGAATACTCGGCTGCCAATCACTTACTTTTAAAACACATATAAAAACACTCACTTTCAGGACGTTATAATTGTTTATTCATTTAATGTATATAAGTTAGTGAATTAACTGGTTCACATATATTCTTTAGCTTTCAACCGACATAACTTAACTCTTTCGCAGTCGAGTTTCCACTAATCTAGCGTTGCCACTAATCCTAATTAAATCATAATGTATCGATGATGCCAACTTCATTCAATCATCGATACCTACTTAAATAATATGGTCTTTTCACATTCCTACATGTATTTATTGATGTGTGCTGTTTGTGTAGATCAACTTATGTGATATTGGAGTGAATCGAATATGTGTTGAGTTTGTATTTATGTTCTTATGATTAAGTGCATACGTTACTTCCCCTCCATTAAAATGAAATCTCTGTTTAAGCCGAGACTGATGGGTACAATGGGTAATTGATTTTGTCATTTCTATTTCTATTGAAGGGTTTTCTGTTGTTTGGGTTGGATTTGAATTTTTTTGTTTTTTTATTTTAAAGTATAACAACATAAGTTGATTTTTTAAAACATATTTTGAATACAGAAATATTATAATGCAAACAATTATTATAATTGTTATAATTATGTAGGTTGCATAATGGTTTTGTAATATTAGTTTAACAGTGTCTTTGTATTGTATATTTTTGATTTTTGTTATTTCTAGTGGTAAGTACAAAGGTGTTAGGTCTATTTCTGGTTTTAAATGATTTTCGGTTGAGATAATATTTCCAATTTCAAGTTTACATTGGCTTATTCTTATAATTTTATTTCCATTAATTTTTATAGATATAGATTTTTATAGATTCCATGTTAAAATTACATTGGGTTCGACATATTTAATAATTTCTGTTGTAGTTATCTGTATGAAATATCAAATTGGGTTTTTACGCTTAATTATATTTGTAATACATTCATAATTTATTTCTTCATTTTTTTCGTTAAAGAATTTGTTTTCGTTTTCAAAGTAGGAGTCTGTATCCCTATAATCTAATTGATAGCCATTGTGGTCAAGATAAGGGGTAATAATAGTATTTATTAATTTGTGTGCTATAGGTATTTGGGATATAATTAATATATGGTTATCTTGGTGATTAATCCAGGTAGATGTTTTATTTAATTAATTGTTAACATTTTCCACTTTGTCGTAGTTTAATAGTTTTTGGTTAAATAGTCAGAGTCTGGAAAGCTACATTCCCATTTCTATATCTTCTATAAATTCAATGAAGTGCATGAGTTCATATGTAAGTGTGTCAATGCTATTGCGATTATTTTCGTATTCTTTGAGTTTATTTTTTAAATCATGAATTTTAACTGAATTTTGTGTAACTGATTCTAGATTATGCTGAATTCCTATACGATCATCGTCTAAGTCTGCCGAAAAGATATTTGTAAGCAGAACCTATTATATTGAAAAGTCCTCGTTTCTGTCTATTTTCTTAATGTAGTATTATTCCATTCAATTCCGTAAGCATTTTATTATATATAAATTTATTCCTGACTGAATCCGATCAATTGAGCATTTTGTTACCGAATGTACTAGTAATTTGATTAATTTCTATTATATTTATTTTTAAACAATGATGCTCGTATGCTGAAGGTAGTTGAACTTGCTTACTGGAAAACAGAAGGTAGCCATAGTCGGTGTCAAGGTTGCTTATCTGAATTTCTTGGGTATGAATTGGAATGATTAGTAGAAACAATATCATCATTGTTATCCAAAGACCTGTGGGATTGTGATTTCATTAAATTTCTTTTTTTTTTCTAAAACTGCGTTTTTTAACAGTAAGTATCTCTATTTCTGTCATCTGAATTTTTTATCATGCATATTTTAACGTTTATGGTTTTATGCAATCTTGCTACGTCTGCTATACCTGTTTTTGCTGTGTTAAGCTGCAATTCTATATTCTTTCGAGCCATCGTTTTGATGCTAAACTGGAAAAGGCGCCATCTTTGTCTGCTTTTAATAGTTTGGGTTTTCCCAATTTGTTAAATATGTGCATTAGAGCACTTTTACATTCTATCCAAATTTTTTTTTTTTTTCAAGAGTGGCGAATTTTGAGTAGATGTCTATGCAACTTAACTAATGATTACCTTCAGCGGATGTTTTAGCTGGGTTACAAATGTGGCATTTATTTATTACATTTTGAATCAGTAATTGACTATTAGGGAAATAATAAGTTTCGCCAAAGAGTTTAGTTGTTTTTTGTATTCCAGGATGTAGAAGTTTATCATGAGTAGTCACTACTAATTCTTTAAATTTAGAATGTGAAGGTATGTTTTTTAATAAAATTAGACTACGGACAATTGTGGTATGATTGATTGATTGGATTAATTATTGTTTTATGTGCTGTTCGAATTGTTTCTTAGTCCGCATCATTGTCTATGTGTAAAATGCTGGATTTTTTACAGAAGTGATTAATTAGATATGATTCTGCTTTTTCTATTGTCATTTCATTGTCAGAGATATGGGTTATTTGTTTTTTGAAATAGATTTCATAATTAACATTTGCAGGGCCTTTAGAAAATATTATTTGTCTAATAAATGTATTAATTGGGTTTTCGGATAAACTGATAAAATTACTGGAATTTTCATCGGAACTATGTTGTGTTTGCTCACTGAAATAAGGCATTTTAACTATTCGAATGAGGAAACATATTCGGGATTTTTGATATCAAATTTTGAATATTTTTAATGCCACTGTCATGGATTTTGCTATGTCAGAAAAACTTGGAATAAATTTTCGGCAGTAACCGGCTAACCCTAGAAAAGTTTTTATTTCTTTAGTCTTTGTTGGTAGTGGATATTCCTGGATAGCTTTAATTTTATCTAGATTTGATTTGATTCCATCTGGCGTTATAACATGTCCTTAAAATGTAGTTTCTTGTCGTAGAAACTCGCATTTATCTGGTTGCAGTTTTAGATTGGCTTCAGCTAATTTATCAAAAACTAGTCGAAGTGAATTTAGGTGCTCGTCAAGTGGCGTGGAAAATACAATTATATCATCAAGGTATACTAAACAATTTTTGTTCAAAAGCGGGCGGAGTAAATTATTTATACACCGTTGGAAAGTTGCGGGTGCGCTTTTAAACCGAATGGCATACGTAGGTATTCGTAGTGACCATTTTTTTGTAGAAAAAGCAGTTTTAGCAATAGAATTAGGGTCCATCTCAATTTGGTGGAAACCTTTGGCTAAATCTATTGTGGTGAAATAGTTGCATTTTCCCAATTTTCCTAGAATTTCATCCATGTTTGGGATGGGATATCTGTCGCTTACAGTGATCTCATTAAGTTTTCTATAATCGATAAAAATTCTAAACTTTTGTTTACCTGAAGCATCTAGTTATTTGGGTACTACTAAGATAGGGCTGTTATATTGAAAATTGCTTGGGCGGATAATGTTTTGTTGCAACATTTCCTGAATTTAATTTTCCACTTCTTGCTCGTAAGCTTGTGCGTAATTGTACTTAGCAAAAATCGGTGAGTTGTGTGCAGTGTTTATAATGTGTTTCTCTTGGTTAGTAAATGTTATATTATCGTCATCTTTATATTGAATATGTTCATATTGCTGGAACAAAAGTTTTGTTTTAATTTTCTCTTTGGGAGGTAAGTGGTCGAGTCTAAAAACTGGTCTCCCTTGTAATAATAGGCTCCTGACAATAATCATTAGGCTCTTGCAACTTTTTAAATTCTGATTCGGGTTCAAACTCAGTTTCGATTTCGTGAGAATAATTTTGATTTGTTTCTGCCGTGTGATTTGTTATCGTAGTGTAACTGTTTGGTTTTTATAATCTATTAAAGTTTGCGTATCTATTGAGCATTTTAAGTCATTACCTTTGTGTGAAATATTTATGTACTGCTGTGTTCTGAGGCCGGTGGCTGAAATTTTTCAGCTTGGCCTAGTCTATCTCCTTCTTCCTTTTTCTTCTTTTTGTTCCTCTATTATTGGAGTTTGTGGATATGGATAGTTTGGGTCCTGCTGATTATACTGTTCTGGGTAATATTCTGGATAATAGTAACAATCTGGGTCATAGTAGTAAAAATTTGGGCTAATTTCCTGGTAATTAACTTCTTCTCGATTTCAAGTTTCGTTAATAATCATTTTCGGTTGTCCACTGTGAGATGGTCTCATTGGATTATTAATTAAAAAGGGGGTAGTGTTAGTTGATTGTTCTTGTTTATTTTGGTTTTGACCGAAGCGATTAGAGTCAAAGATGTGTTGCCTTTGCAGGTATAGATTTGGACTTGGTATGTATGGTGTTGGTGAGCTTATACGAGGTACGTTGTTAAAGTTGGGTTGATAATTTGGATTGGAATAGTTAAGTATTGGGTGGCGATATGATGGTGTTCGAATATTTGGTTGAATCAGAAGTGGGTTAAAATTAGGTTGAAATGGTATATTAGGCTTATAATGATTGTTACGGGTATCAAAATTAGGTTTGTTTTGTTTATCATCAGCTGCTGGCTTATGTTGTATTTTCTGAATGGATTCTTCGTACAGATTCTTTTCTAGTAGCACATTTATGAGTGTTCTCAAATCTGGTATATTACAATTTATAATTCTTAAATAAATGTTGGTAGGTAACCTTTCAATCAATGCTTTAATATAAATATTAATTAATTTATTGTAAAGTGCAGTTTCTGCTGGATCATTTTCTAAAGCTAACTTACTCGCCAGTATTTGTCGCTTGTTCTCAGCTTCTTCAAGGAAAGTCCGAACGTTGCCTTTGAATTGTGTATTGCGGAAGTCTTCTAGGAGTTTACAATTCGGTACTTGAGGCTTGTAGTAAAGGATAATTAGTTTTTTAAGTTCGTGCCTGGATATTATATTGTATGCGTTTATGGTACGCATGACGTCTCCGCTGATGTTACGTTCAATGTTGGCGTTCATCGTTTAAAAATCATGTCGGGGTCACCAATATTTAGCTAATAAGCTTTTTTTTAGCTTTTGCAATTATAACAATATGTATATTTCCGAACTTAAAGCTTTATTATCGTAGCGATGCGCGATGCAGCTGACGAGACGATAGCGAAAATGGACAATGCATAAGGGCATGAGCACCGAAAACGGTCAACGCTTAGATCAAAGAGAGAGAGAGAGAGAGAGAGAGAGAGAGAGAGAGAGGGCGATAAAGCATAAAGCAACTAGAAGAAGTACAGTGGGCAGCGCCAACAAATTATACAATAAAAGTGCGTTATTTTAAGCTGCACCACCGACTATTGAATATGTTATTTTAAGCATATAAATTAAGCGGATGCGTGACCCGACAATTAATAATTAAAATGCTCTGAGTTAAGACTTGACAAAAAAAGAATGTTAAACTAAAATTTGGTATTCCACCGAAGCACAAGTTGTTAACATCCATAGTTGACGCATTCTATTCATATCTACATATATTAACAAAATGTTTTTAGCTTATTTTGAAACTGACAATAATCTATCAATCACATCAATTACAGAAACTCTAATAGAATAAAAAGATTTATAAAAAAATGATATGCAGATTTGTAATCCTGTAAATAATATAAAATTCATATAAAAACCGATATAATTGACATTTTTCATATGTGAACTGCACTAAATTCTAAAGGTAACCATTAAATCTTATTGACTTCCTAGTTTCTCTACGACTCCCCACAAGCGGTTTCCATAGAAGAAACCAACTTTCCTCTTGTTTCTGCCCAGATTTCCTTCATTTCCTCCAGAAGATCTGTTTTCAGGTCATTTCAAGCGTGGTTATTGTTAGCACAATGCCGGCCTTGTGCTTCGGGCCGTTGCAATTTCATTCTTGAAAACTTGTTGATATTTATTTATATCCATAGTTCCATCAATTAGCACTAGGTTTCCAACACCTGAACCAATACATGGTACTGCCCCCAGCATGCTATATCGGGGGAGTTACATGCTTCTTGGTTGTCTCCAAATATATTACATGGCATTGGAACTAAAAGTGTTAAATTTGGATTTGTCTGAAAAAATAACATTATTCCAGATAGAAATTGGACGGGCACGACCTGCTTTATTATGAAAGCCTTTTTCGAGCTCGAAACAATTTTTGCCAATTTAATTCTAAATCTCTACAGCCAATTTAAGTTATGCCTTAATTTAACGTGCTAAAATCCTTTCATCAACGTCTGTGGAAATCAACCGATTTTCTCGAACAATCCATTGGATGATATGTACATTGTACAGTACTAGGGCTAGGGTCGAATATTTCCGCAGTATGTTGTTGATTTTTTGAAATGCGTACGAAAACGTTTTTGTTATTTACCAAAATATTTTATATTCCAGTGTGAATAAACCCATAAATTGTTAAATTACATGAATCTTGAATTGACTGAAAAGAAAGAAGAAGAACTTTCGTTTTACGATATAGTATGTTGCTGTATGCTTTATAAATTATCTCTGCACGAAATGAGCTGTGAGTATATGTAGTTATATAGAATAGTTTGTTACGCCCTTAGTATACAAACAATATTTAACGCATGTGCCTAACATTTCTTATCTCTAGATAAAATACCGATTAAATATTAATAGAATACTATAATAGCCGGATGTCAACTTTACCATACTTGCTAATAGAATTTCCAAAAGCCCACGAAGCCAATACACAAATATTGCATAAATATTATATTGTGTTAAATATTATAAATGCATATAATGTCCGTATTCTATAACCCATTGCTGCCAATCGAATGATTCTAGTAAGATAATTATTGAGCTAATAAGCTTTTTATTAGCTGTTGCAAATTAATACAATATTTTTCGGTTGTTTTAAAATGTTATTGTCGCAGCGATGCGTGATGCAGCTGCCGACAGCAAAGCGATATTTATACAATATTAGGGGCATTAGCACCGAAAACGATCCATGCTTAGAGCGACAAGAGAGAGCTTGGGCGGCTTGGCCGTGATTGCAACATCTTAATTTACAGCTGGCTCCAGCTTAGAATAAAAGCAACTAGAATAAGTACAGTGGGTAGCGCAAACAAGTTACACAGTTAAAGTGCGTTACTTTGAGCTGCACCACTGAACATGTTATTTTGAGTATATAATTTTGGCTGCTGCGTGACCCGATTATAATTTTTTTTTCATAAGGTTTATCTTTTCGTAGTAACTGACTGTGGGGTCACGCAGCCGCTTAATAAGATGCTTAAGTTAACAAATTCAATAGTCACTGATGCATCTTAAAGTAACGCACTTTATTGTTAGGCTTAAGTTGTTGTAAACACGGCCAAGATGCCTACGCTTTTTCGCTACCTTATCGCTCTCTCTCTCTCTCTTTTTGATCTGAGCCTTGACCGTTTTCGGTGCTCATGCCCTTATGCTGTTAATTCAATTTCGCTATTCGTCTCGTTATCGCGCATCGCTACAACAATAAACTTTAAATTTGGAAATTAAATTATTGTACTTTTTGCAACAGCTAATAAAAAAGCTTATAAGCTAAACACTGGTGACCCCGACATGATCTTTTATCGCTAAATCGAACAATTATTAATTCGCACTCGCACTTACAAAAAAGTGAATCTAGCTACGAACTTTTATAAGTGTGCCTATGTGTATATGTACATAGGTACATATATACATACGTAAATATCTGCTAATATTCTGCACATAACTGACCGGTCTGCTGTATGTGTGTGTTACATGCTTATCTTGCTTTGTCCGTCTGTAACTTTCTTAAATTTCGTTGCTGCTATGGAGCCTGCAAGCCCCGCTTTGACAGCTGTGCAGACAAACAGGGTGTCTTTTTTAAAGCGGAAAGCAACTTTGATATATGAACAATTAATTAAGTTACAGACGATTTTATCTAAAGAACAATTGGCTGTGTTTAAGGAAGTCACTCGAACGGTTCGGTTAGAGCAAATTGAAGACTTTCAGAAAACGTTTAAACAAATCCACAGTTGGATTGTGACGAAATTGGCAGTGAATTGAGAGGTAATTGTGACGAACTTGTAGTGTCGCTAATGGTGTCGGTTCGGTGTGAAATCGCTTAACGCAGTTCGCATTCAGGCCCTGGGCAGATTTCTATTATATGCTCTCGACAATAATAGATAATCACCCGGACCTAGCCAACATCGAGAAACTTCAGCACTTACAGCAAGGTGGGAGGAACGCCTTGAAGACCCGAGTCATGTTAACCACATTCCTAGCAGCATTTGTAGCGATGCAAGAAACTGTGAATTGCGTTATGGCAACTTATACGCCTAGCGCCCAGGTGGGAAAAAATACACCTTTGCATACCAGTCGCTCAGCATTTATTGCAACCAATTTTAGTGCCCATGGATAATATCTCTGTTCGAATGCTGAGCACGCCATATACTATTGTCCTAAATTTAAAAGTATGCCTCCATGGATTCGTTTTAGTGCAGTAAAGGAACTTGCTCTTTGCATAAACTGCCTTAGGAAGGGCCATCAAGTGCGGAATTGCAGCTCAAGCAACTACCGCACTTGCGGCTTAAAGCACCACACGCTTCTTCACCTTGACTCGTCGACTCGTTGAGTTAAATCGTCCACCAGCTGAAATGGTCTCTTCATCGTTAACTCATAGCGCTGAACCCGCTGTCAAACCTTTTACCGCCTCGGCACTTGTAGCCCAGAATCTCAACAATGATGTTGCGCTACTTGCTACCGCAAAAGTCCTCGTCAAAAATAGTTCGAGAGACTTCATACCTTGTCGTGCCTTACTCGACTCAGACTCACAGCTTCACATGATAACAAATCAGTATCAACAGTATCTGGAATAGGAGACTACAACTTTGAGACGGATGGATTCTTATTGACCGTTAACTTGCAGTCCCGCACGTTTACATACTCAACATCCTTTACAGCAGTAGTCGCCTCTAGCATTACTGATCAACAGCCTAGGTTCAGTATAGACATTGCTAATTGGAACATCCCAATAGGCATGAAACTTTCGGATACAGAGGTTTATAAGCCTCAACGCGTGGACATATTAATAAGAGAAAGTCTATCTTATGAACTGCTGTGCTTTGGACAAATTAGGCTGCCGATAGGACTCCCAATAATACAGAATACCCGCGTAGATTGGGTTGTCTCAGGAGGATCTCTTCAACCAAACGGATTGCCATTATCGCAGTGCGCTGGTACCTCAACAGATATGGTTGACACTAATCAAACTGGAAAACCTATTTGTGAGCTTCGGCGAAATGTGCTGCTGGGAAAAACACTGCCTGTGAACATTACATCAAGTTGCAAAATGTCTAAGCGTACTCGGTTTCGTACTGGTACTGGTCAAGGTAATCCCGATTTGGATACATCTACTTCAGTTTTTGCCTTGAACGAAATCCCAACCGCTTCCATCTGTGAGCCTGACTCTGCTAATCTCAACTACAATCATGGGAATGTTGGCCCCCGAACTCCAGATTCGCGAAATTCTTCTATTAACGATAGAAGGAAGAATACTCAACTTGACTACAACGACGAGCCAAGTGGCGGACTAATAGTCAAGAACGAGAATCTGACGTGATCGACAGCGCAACCTTGTTAAATCTCTCGCCAGATGGCTGGGTTGCGAAAAGAGTTTGCCATAGTACTTTTCTTTATGTTCTGCTATTTCATCTATAACTGGTTGAATTTTCAAGTGTCTTCGTATGTTGTCGTTTCGAACATACCACGGTGCACTGGTGATGGTTCTTAAGATCTACGACTGGGCTCTCTAGATAATATCAATATTACTGTTCCTAGCATCCCCCCATAACTGGGAACCATATGTAGAGTAAGACATTGTTGTCTAGACTAAGAGCCAGCCTTAATAAGCCAATTGAGGTTATTCGCTTTCAGTTTTAAATATGTACTCTTAGCTTCAATAGGACTGCGCCATGTGAGTCTTTTTTCGAGGTGAACTCCTAGATATGTCACTTGATTTGCCTGCGGGAGTGCGGTATTGTTTAATGTGAGCGTTGGACAATGCTGCCTGTTCAGGGTAAAAGCAACGTGTTTGCATTTTTGTTCGTTTACTTTTATTCGCCAATCAGAAAGCCATTTTTCTAGGTCGACCATATGAAGAGCTAGTTGCGCAGATGCTTGTATTGGGCATTTGGAGCGGCTGAGATCGTCAGCAAAGGTAGATGTTAAAAGTCGTGTGCTTGTTGGGATATCTGCAATATAGAGAACGTATAGTGTTGGCCCGAGTACACTACCGTGGGGAACTCCAGGTATTAGTTGCCCATTAATACGACTTCCAGTCCCTTGCTGCTTTTCAGTTGGTACGTGTAGATTTTCTTTTGAGTGGCGTTTAGATGCTTCGATAGTACTCTAAATAAAACTTTTATTCAGACTTCGTTTGAGTTTTAATTTCGTGTATACTGCCTTTGAGGAAGGGAATTATGTGGAAATTGTCCGTCACAATAAGCTTTATTAGTTTCTTAACGAGAGCACTGGAGTTTTTCTCTCTGATATATATGGGGGGGGCATTGGCTTCCTTTCCTCAGCTACAGAAGGCAGATCTTCAGAGTTGTCAGACAGAATTTTAAATCTGTTAGTATTAGGTAGCTTATCGCTCGTAACAAGGCTGGAATTACCGCGGGTAATTTTTGGCTTAAAGCTTAGGGGGCTCGACTTTCTCTTAATTTGAATATAGCGATCCATTCCAATCTGCATGATTTGCCTAGTTTTTTCATTGATAATATTTTGTTTACTGTGGTTTGTATTGCAGTCGATACTGTTACGGGTCTTAGAATTTCCCCATGCTTGTCGTATGAGTCGACTGAAGGAAATGGGGGGCGCCAGCCCGGACTTTAAGTCGAATTTGGCAGTTCCTCCGTGTGGTAGCGGAGCTTAGAATTTTGCCACAGTTATTTCCATGCTTGTCGTATGAGGCGACTGAGGGATTGGGTCTCCCTATACCCGGGCGTCGGAGCCAAAGGGTGGGACCACCAAGTCCATAAAAATAGGTTCCACTGGTTGAGAAAGTTATCCAAGACCTCTCATTGAGGTCGGCCCCCTAGTGGGAGTTCGTGGTGGCTGTTGGTAAAGATGCCAACAACACTTCGCCCCAAACCAAGGGGAACTACTGCTGTTGTCTCCTGTGGGGCGTCTGGTCCTGGCGCTTTAAACTAGAACACACTGAGCTATATGCTTGCATATCCGAGCACCGAGGCAGTAATCCTGTTTTGGAACACGCCATGTTAAACAAATCGGGAGAGATCCCTTTTGACGGACTCATCGTGTTAGCCGAATTTTATTTTATTAATTTACTTATCAGTTTATTGGTATTTATAATTAATTAATTAAATATATTGTGTGATTTCATCACATTAAGCGTCCTTTCGCGATATAAAGTATATTTTGAAAGAATCATTGATTACACTGTTGAGTGTCAGAATTATTTTCCCGGAGCACAATGAAAATCACGTCTGAATGCGACGACGACATGTACGTGTGTTTAACTGACCAACATAACAAAATTATTCAAGAGCTATTAGTATAATAAAATTTTAAGCAACGAACGATTTTATTTGGGATCTTAATACTTTATAAAAAAACATTTAAGAGAATTTCGATGCATTCTAATACAATAATTACTTAAATTAGAGGTTAATATGGTTTTTTGGAAACGATGCATACAAACTGCCGAAATAGTTCAAGGAAATCGAGCTCGAAGATAACTCGATTGCTATAATAAGTTCAAGTACTCCAACACACTAATTTCTCCGACTCTGCTATGCAATTTATTTAGATCATGTGTTTCTCATCAAAGCTCATGAAAATAGTAGCTGTAGCTATCGGAACACTACAGATGGTTGTCAGACTTGCTTTAACATTATAATAAAAAGAGATTATGTCAAAAGAATGATTGGTTTAGGTTATAAATAGCATTAAGGGTTTATACTTAGTTGGGAATCTCAAGACTTTTTATGGAAACAGGTTTTAATTATCAATTGCAAGTTATGATAATTCAAATAATTTGTTATATTTTATTCCTTTGCTTAATACCAGTGGAATATATCTAAAAGGATTGTGTAAAACTGTTTTACATGTTCCTTGCAGACTGTTCTTAGTTGTTCGGTCTGCAGTCATTATACTAGAAATTGTCGAAGATGCCGTGGTCTTAAATTCCCGCGACCCCGAATTCCATTTTGTTGGGTGCCATATTTGCCCTGTTGAAACTATTACCACGCCTGAATGTATTATTACCTTGGAAACGCTGTCCTAGATTACTTGTTCCGGGATTAATTACCAGTGGTCCTTAATCAATCTGATTTTCTTTCATAAGTTGACGAAGGAAAATCTGCTCCTTTTATAATAGACAATCACTTCTTTCCTGAATCGCTACATTGCAAGCGTGTTACAAAGATAATGGCTTAGAAGCCTTAACTGAATTACGCAGAGGGGCCCTATAATAAATGCATTCAAGCAAAGACAAAACGCAATTATTGTGTATCATTGGTGATGCCGTTGTATTTCCTGTTAAAATCTATGTATTTCGACCAACTTGTAGTATTTTCAGTATAGTTGTTCTAGACATTTTATATTAACCTATTTGGTTTTTTTTTATTAAGGAGTAAAATCCTGTTGAAGTACGATGTTAAACTAAGATTGGTATCCCAGTTTAAGCTAGGTAAAAACAAAATTTGCTTTTGAACGGACTCTATCCGATTCGGATAATTTAATACTGCTGAGTCCAAATGCATGAGCATAGGGCATAGTACGGCTAAAAATCATAGACTTATAATTTTAATACGGCTGATTGGCAACTGATAAACGAGAGTGAATTATTACTGAAGGTAGATATTAGTACTGTAAAAAGCAATGATCAAAGATGGCAACCCTGATGTACTCCAGAAGAAACTTGAACCACATTTGAGGTTTGGGAGCTTAATAGCACTCTTTGGGGTCTACCCTTTAAACAGGAAATTAAAATATTATGGTTGACAGAGTCAAAAGCTTTACTGAAGTCAGTATAAATACATCCATTTGCTATTTTGTTATGAAACAAAAAAGGAATTGGAAAGACAGTTGCATCAAGGGATAGATTTAAAAGCTTTAGACTTTCGCGTTAACTTAACAAAGTTAAAGAATTGCTGAGGGTCTAGAGCGAATTGCTTTTTTTTGAATATATTTTTTAAATTTATTAATCTACTAATGAACCATGGTGGTTTAGAAAAATTGGTCAAGGGGATGCTATGCTGAATGCGCACATTCAAGAGTGAATTCAAAGTTTTAAAAAATATGTTGACAGCAATATTTTTGGCAACCGCGTCATACAGAATTCACCAATCGGTTGTATGTTGTAAGCAACTCGGGGCTTCTTAGGAGTTTGTGAACGCAGTTTTGGAGATTTGCAATCATATCAGATATACATATGCAGATCCTAAAAATATTTACATTATGGTGATCGTTGATTAAAATAGGATCAAGAATTAGACAGATTATAAATTGAATTGATCTGAAATAATGAAAGATCAAGCATAGAATCTAAAAACTCATCCTGAAATGTGGTAATTTGAGAAGGTGAAAAATGACGATGAAAAGTTAAGTTCAACGAAAAAGATTAGAGTGGAACTCTTACAGAAATTATCTCAGCATCTGCTCTTATGAAAATTTAAAAAATTTCAGAATCTAGTGATTTTTTAACAGCAATTAAAAGGCTCTGCGTGTCGGTCGGTCTGGCCTTTATATTGAGTAGGTATTTAAAAGCCCTTCGCAATCAAATATTGTTTAATTTAACCAAGTGTCGAGGCTTGTAAGCATTTATCCGAAAGAGTGACTGACAGCTCTTGTTGTTGCCGAGGTGTAGAGTGAAGTGTTTTTTTTTTAGCAGCTGCGGAGCCGCCAAAGTGGTTAAAAGGGGAAAGGATATTGGAGATGGATTCTCAAGTTGAGGCGAATTCCAAATTGGTTGGGTACTTTTTAGGGGGTGAGGGCAAAGTTTGAGGTTCTATCGCGCGTTTAGTTAATGGTATGGTGTGAAATGCAAAGCAGACAAAAGTGAAGGTGCACGAAAAAAATAGGCATACAAACGCACGAGATGATGGATTTTTACACTATGCTGCGCGGTGTAAGTGATGTATGCAACAGCAATTAAGCTCTCGAAGAAATGTCAAGCAAAAAGAACCGGAAATCAACAACAGGCAGTAAGAACATTTAAATGAAAATGCCACAAAATAAAACAATTAAAATATGCGAAAGAAAATTAAAAGTTTAATGAAACAAAAACTCGTCTGACACGGTCAAGCTAAAATTGATTTGCCCAGAGAAGGAGTGTATCTACATTTTTGGAATCATTGACAGCTTATTTTTTTATTTGCTATTCTTTTCGAATTTTATTTTCGAGATTGATTGTTGATGCCCGAATTTTAAGAAGAGAATTCTCTATTGTATTTATGTACTGTATTCAAGAAAAAAGATTTTATTATGCGCAAAATATGGGGTCGGTTTCACCTTTACAACGATAAAAAAATAGATATATCGTAAGTAACATTTTCGAGAAATTTAAGTCGATATGCAGCAACTTCGCTCCAACAACCAGACCCATACAAAATGTTCACAGAGAATAGCCCACAGTGCACGATAGACCAAATTATAGGTAATTGTTTTTATAATGAAATAAAACCAAATTAAACCAATTCGTTACTACAATTTTTGAGAAAATTAAAATCGAATTGACTAATATAAGCACAACCAAATAAAATTTAATCTTTAATTATACTGCAATTCTATAAAACAAATAATATTTTTATTTTTTACACATTGACTTCGTTAAACTGGGGAGCATTATTGCAATATTTTGAAACCATTTTTCTAATTCAACAACACTATTGAAATGCGCAACCTAGAGCATTTCTTAAAAATATGCTTAGTTGAATTTTGTCTAGCCAACTACTTTATCGATGCAAAACTGAACACATTCCTTTGGGAATGCGCAATTATTATTACAAGACCAACATTATTAAATTCTTTTAAGGCAGATACAATTATTGCAAAGCTAACATCAGTTATGTATTATACAAAATGAACGCAATGCGCAAAATAATTTGCCTATATCATACGACGTATGATTTGAAAAAATTGTATGTGCAACGGGGAAAACAATACGCATCTGAAGAGTAAGGGCAACCAATGAATTTAAAAATATTCGTTGTTTTACATACATAGTTCATTGGCTGCACTACATTTCCAGTAGCATCAATATAAAATGTGTTATTAAGAGTGTCCATAACATTTTTAAATTTTTTTATCATCTAATTAGATAAAATGAGAATATCATTTTAAAACACGTCGAATTATTTTTAAATGGGTCTTTTTATTTATTCTAACTCGATATACACTTCGCGTCATCAGGTTAGCACACCTTGATTTCATTAGTTTGCGCTCAATTTTCATAAAAACTAAAAATGTAACAATTCTAAAAAATTAATTGATTATTAACACATCATTTTCAAACTAAATTAAACAAAAATTAATTAATTAATTGTATATTTAGACTCTTAAGTTTTTTTGGTCTGTATTCAAACGCAGTGTAATTTCTTAAAGAAGCTTTTTCATTAATCTATTAATTGCTCTACACTGCGTGGGCTTTTTTAAACCTATTGTGTGAGAAATATGTGCGCTGCTAATATATACCAAAACAACGACGAAAAAAAAAAGTTACAAGATGGAAATTGACAATAAACATATGTAACAAAATAAACTTTATTAAATCTTATTGACTTAAAATATATCACACACGCATTTGTATGTGAAATATGTGCCTCGTGAATAATATGCTCGATTCTTTTCTTCTCCGTAAAACTTGCAAACAATTTTTTTATTGTAATTAAAACTGAATCTGAAAGGTATGGAATAATTTATCAATTATTTACACATGTGAAGCTTTTTAAAATAATATTTTTTATTTATTTTTTTACAACTTATCCTGTTGTGTTTATTTAAATTCCTATTAACTATTTGGATAATAGTTTAAAGCTCGAAGTGACTCAAGCCACAATCAGTAGAAATTAAATTTTCCGCAAGGAAAATCAAAATCAGGTGATCCCAAAAATAAATTCGAATTAGTAATTAATGATTCAAAACATTTGAGAAGTGCATACACAGGCACATATACTTCAATCGAAAATGCTAAACAATCATAAACAATGTTGCTGTGTGTTTATTCACACGACAAGCACACACTTACGCATGCTAATGTAATATTTCAAAATAAATTTTACCATTTTGAATTTCCTGGAGCCATTTTAAAATTTAGCAATTGGAGAGTAAAGTTTACTTAGAAACTAAAAGGTTATTAATGGTTGGCTATAGTCAAAATCAAAAATATATATAAAAAAGTATTAAATTCTGCCAACTTATTAAAAAAGCATTATTAATAATGAAATGTTTTGATATAATCAAATTGATAAATGCATTTTTTATTAATTCAAAAATATAAATTTTCCGAAAAAAAATAACACAATTATTTTCAAACTGTATTTATATAATAAATAATATGATAACACAATAATTTTCAAACTGAATTTATTTTTCTTTGATTATCAAGCATTTTGAGCTATAAAAACTTATTTTTTGCCAACAAACAGGCAGCTTTTTTGTGTCAAGTAATTTAAATATATTATATGAACTTGAGCTGCTGCATCACTTGTGCATCCGTTGTGTTAGTAAACTTATCAGTTGAATCTATCTATTTTGCAAAAAAAAAAATATATGCAATAAAATAAAATAAATTATATAAATTTTTTTTTAAATTTTTGTTATTTTTGTAAATATAACTTTAAATTTATTACTAAAAGAACTATCAAAAAGAAACCAAAAGCCGGTGGTACTACACAGTGCAGCTCTCTTGGTCGCAACGGAGGTTGTACTAGCGACGGCGCCTACGGCGGCTTTGCGACTTCCAAAACGTCAACCCACCACTATTCGACTATTTATTTTGCTGTAACAAATAAATATATAAGTTAACAAATAAGACTATCATATATTTATTAAGTCACCCTCGCAAGCGCAACGCCCAAATGCTATGTGTGAGCATTGCGCCGCAGCGGTCAACGGTAGAAACCAGACACTTCTGTTTGTGTCGCAACATAGTATGCAGTTATTGCCCTTGATTATGATGAGTCGGCGTGCCGACTCCTACTTGGTGGCGTAATGTTTAAGTCAAAAGTATTTCTTTATTTTTAGCTCTATATTCAGTTCTGAATAAGCCTCTGTAAAGCATACAAGCTAATAAACATTTCACCCCGACACTTGGCCGTACAACCATTTTAATCTTTCATTGCTGAGACAGAAGGCCAGCGATAGAAAAGCTTTAGCTTTTCCACCATAATCGTCAGTATTCTTCATTATTCTTCCGCCAGGAACAACAACACGCTGCCATAGGATCAAGGAAGAGATCATTCAGGCAGACAATTTATTTGGCGCCCAACTAATATAGAACCTGCGTATAAGTTAGCATTAAGACCCTAAAAAATATGGAAGTTCTACAAATGATTTTGAAATCAAGCATTTGAAAATATTAACGTAAAACAAGAACATTTCAAAATATTAACTCATTTGAATTGGCAATAAAAACAAGCGCTTGGTAATTGATTTTAGGAAGCTGAACGAGCGAACTATTCCCAATCGTGGCATTGGGCCATGCATTCCCATGATTCTAGCGAACTTGGGAAAAGCCAAATTTTTTACAACTTTAGACTTGAAGTCAGGTTACCACCAAATCTATTTAGCAGAACAAGACCGTGAAAAAACATAATTTTCAGAGACAGAGCCAGAGACGACGTGCTAAGAGAACAAATTGGCAAGATATGCTACGTTTATGTAGACGACTCGATCATTTTTTCTGAAAATGAAAGCGACCATGTTCAGCATATTCGCATAGTACTAAAGAGCTTGAGCGATGCTAACATGAGAGTCTCACAAGAAAAAACTAAATTAGACCGATACAAAAGTACATCCAGCCAAAAAACTAGTTTAGTCTTAGATCATTTCTCGGTCTGGCCAGGTTTTACAGGAGATTTGTCAAAGATTTTGCATCAATTGCGAGACCACTAACAGACACATTTAAACGTGAAAACGGGTCGGTCAGCAAACACAGATCAAGAAAAGTTGCACCTCTACGGAACATTTTGGCATCAGAAGATGTTATCCTCATGTACCCAGACTTCAAGCTGCCTTTTGACCTGACTACCGACGCCTCCGCTAATGGCATCGGAGCTGTCCTATCCCAAGGCGGCCATCGTGTGGACTCTGGGTAAACTCCAAAACTTCCTATACGGTACCAAATAGATCACAATTTTTACTGATCACCAAAATTTAACCCTTGCAGTTTCGGAAAAGAATACGAACGTAAAGACCAAAAGGTAAAAGGCGTATATAGACGAACATGACGCTAAAATGTTTTACAAACCAGGGAAAGAAAATTTTGTGACTGACGCTTTGTCCCGTCAAAATGTTAACGCGATATAAAACGAGCCCCTTTTCAACTTGCTTTGCAATTGTGCATATTTTAGCCAAATTTCCAAAAGTTTGAAGGCAAACGGACCCATTACTTTAGTCTGAATTCCAATAAAATCGCATACTTGTAAGCAAAAAATGTGTAAGTGTACGCGTCGACAATGCTAAGCGTCAAAATGCAAAACGTCAAAATGTAGGAAAAATGATTTTTTCATGTGTACAGTTTTTCCTTAATTAAAGTATAGTTTTGTATTAAACAATTTTTTTATTTGCTTTATCAATCATATAAGTAAGAACAATTTTTTAAAAATTGTACTTTCTATTTAATTTTATTCCTATATTAAAAAACAAAAAATTCGAGCCCCCCACCCATTCCGTCATTGAATAAAAACGAATAACTTGACGTAATTTGCTTAGTAATAAAATGTGAGTTAAACATACAGTGGCTCACACCTTATTTCAACCAGTGCCTTAAAAAACATTTAAGGCTCTATAAAATCTAAACTAAAAGAGATATCAAAATAATTTAAACGCAATTTGTTATTTTGATGACTTGGATGACTTGTTGGACTAAGTGATTCCACAGTCCAGAGCATCATTTATCTTTTCGTTCGTGAGAACAAAACCCATGATAAGGGTAGAAATGATTATTTACATCATTCTAGCCTACAGGACGATTTAAATTCTATGCAACTATGGTGTTCAGCCAATCAGTTGTATTTAAATTGTTCTAAGTGTATGT
>SCDZ01000907.1:0-31299 GCA_004143845.1 Drosophila lacertosa | reverse complement strand
CGACACCTTTAGCGACACTACAAGTTCGTCACAATTATCGCGCAACTCACTGCCGATTTCGTCACAATCTAACTGTTCGAGTTCATTATGGACTTGTTTCAATGTTTCTTGCATGTCTTCAATTTGCTCTAACCGAACTGTAGGAGTGGCTTCCTCAAACACAGCCAATGGGTCTTTAATGGAAATTGGTCTTCATCAATTGTTCGTAAATGGAAATTGCCATTTGCTTTAAAAAAGACACCCTGTTTGCCGGCAAAGCTGTCAAAGCGGGGCTTGCAGGCGCCATAACAACAGCAACGAAATTTAAGAAGTTACAGACGGGCAAAGCAAGATAAATATGTAACACACGCGTATGTATCCACTTATATACAACTGACCGGCCAGTTATGTGCAGAATATGTGCAGATATTTACATATGTATATATGTATGTATGTATGTACATATGCATAAGCACATATATATAAGTTCGTAGCTAGAGACACTTTTTTGTAAGCGCGAGTTAATAATTGTTCGATTTAGCGATAAAAATCACGTCGGGGTCACCAATATTTAGCTAATAAGCTTTTTTATTAGCTGTTGCAATTATTACAATAAGTATATTTTCTAATTCAAAGGTTTATTGTCGTAGTGATGCGCGATGCAGCTGACGAGACGATAGCACCGAAAACGGTCAATGCTCAGATCAAATAGAGAGAGAGAGAGAGAGAGAGAGAGAGAGAGAGAGAGAGAGAGAGAGAGAGAGAGAAAGAGAGAGCGAAAAGGTAGTGAAAGAGCGTGGGCAGCTGGGCCGTGATTACAACAACTTAAGCTTAGCATAAAGCAACTAGAAGAAGTACAGTGGGCAGCACAAACAAATTATACAATAAATTGTGTTACTTTAAGCTGCACCACTGACTATTATAAGTATATAAGTTAAGCGGCTGCGTGACCCGACAATTGTAATTAAATCATTTATTTTTTATTTATTTATTTGACTGTTTGTTAGATTGTTTATTTACTTATTTGTAAAGATTCGGTTTCGATGTTATTTGTGTGATTGCTTTTTTTGGGAGTTTGTTTTTATTTTGGTTAGGTTAATCATTTGTAGAGTCTTCATTTTAGGTCACCTGTATTTTGAGCTGTATATGTTTTTAGCTTACTAATAGATTTGCTGTCTATTTCCACGTCTTCAGGTTCAAGCTAGGTCTGGTGTTGTCTGGGTCTACAAGCGTTTTTGCATAGCTGTTTCTCGTTTGTTGGCCGTGGCGTATTAAGTGTATATTAAGTTCAGTTTTGTGGTCAACTTTTTCAGTGGTTTTTATTGCAGTTAATCCCCGATGTTTTTGGAATGTTGGGGATTTGCGTTCAAGTGGGCTGTGGTGGTGGTCGATGTTTGGATTGTTTGAGCAGTTTATGCTATTTTTAGCGTTATTGCATGTTTCGCCTTCATTTGTGTGCTTGGTGTCTGAACAATTGTTGGATGAGTCCGAGCTTTTGCATGTTTGTGTTTAATGTCCAAAGCGAAGCACTCGCTCATACTTCATGTGTCTTCAAATGACAGTTTAGCAGGATATCTGTTTTTTCTTCTTGTGGTAGCTGGTACTCTTCTGCATGGTCGGGTCGAACATTCGGCTATCATTTAATTTAGCATTTAATCATAACACAGTGCTCTTGCCGCACCTTAGCGAAGCTACGCACTTTCTGGCCATATGATAGAATTGTCTATCGTCCGTCACTCACACTATTAGCCTCCATCGGCCTGACTATTGTTGCTTGGACTTAGCCCCTGTGTATGATGTCCCCAGCACCTCTCTTAGGTGGCAGAGTTTGTCATTCTACAGACATTTTTTTCGCCGCCGTCAAGCTCTCCACTCAATTCAGATGCCACTTGCTCATCTGGTATTCTGCGCACACTCTCGTGTACTAATTTGTAGGCCCACTGACTTGTTAATGATTTTAATAAATAGCGGAATCCATCAAGTAATTCAACTACATCAAATGGACCCTTTAACTTGTGTTCCAACTTATTCTGATGACGATCTTCTTCAACAGAACATGATCGCCAATCTTATGTTTTACTATCGTGGCTTTATTTTTATCAACTCTGTTCCTTTCGTAACGTGCATTCTTGTCAATATTCCCTTTTGCTTTTGGGTTTACTTCTTTACACACTTCTTGAGCTTCTGTAATAATGGGTAACACCCCTAATGGCCTTGCTGGTTTTCCAATCAACAATTCTAGTGCACTAATCTTGGTTATACGATTTGTGGTGCAATTCATAGCTAAATGAATTTCTTGCAACGCATCTTGCCACAAACGCTCACTTGTTTCAACTGCTGTCAACATACTTTTCAAAGAGCTAAGATACTCTCTACCTGCCCATTGGATCGACTAGCCCCAGTCGATATCAAGGGGATTCACTTTATTTGCTGAACAAAACTTACGAAAATCATGACTTGCAGAACATCTTCCTCTTGTGCTATAATTCGACTGGGCACCCCGAAAAGTGATCTCTTTGATTAAGGCGCACTAATGCAATTCAACGCATCTAGATTCCATGTGTGATACAAATGAACATAATTTGTGAAGGCATCTATCTGTACCTTCTCATTATGCGAGCCACTTAGCTTGCAACTTTTATCCATATGGATATTATGCCTTGGTATTTCAGTTTTGGGTATAGGATTGTGTTCGATCTGGGCCGTTCCCGACGAAGGTTTAGACTATTTGCATGTCAAACAGCTTCAACAAACTGCTCATATAAATTATCCAAGTCAACCTTAGTCAACCTAAAAGCCTTGTGGTCTCATGAACGATGTTAATCACGAACCATCTAAATGCACTAGGAATGACAGGCAAGCATCGAGGCTTTCCATTCCTCTATATTTTAAAGTACAATAGGTCTGCTCTTATTTCATACATGTTCGCTATACCGCGCTGCATTTCATATCCATCCAACGTTTCCATAATTGCCATCATACTTTAATCACGTTGTTGTTCTGACATCAGCCAATTGTGTGTTATGATTTCTAAATCAATGCGTACTTCAGCTACTTTGTGTATCTCATCTGGCAATGCCGCTAGCACAGGGCTCCGCGACAAACAATCTAGAAGAGCCATCTTACTTCTCTTTTGGTATTTTACCTTAAAGTCAAACGACTACAGGAAAGCCCACCATCGATCTTTTCTTAGAGAATATTTTATTTCTTTAATGACTTACAATTTGAGTGTACGACGAATTTTCTAAGACTTAAATAATGCTTGAAGTATTTGATGGCATTAACCACAGCTAAATTCACCTCGTAAGAGATATTTTGATTCTGCTGTAGTGGTGCATTTACTGTAATACTCAACCACTCTACGCTTACCATATAATTTATGCATGAGCACTTAAATCTATATGCAATTAAAAAGGGTATTAATGGTCAAAGATTATCAGAACAGCATCACTTGTTAATATTTATAATAATCAATAATGTTTTGACGAATTTGCTGACGTTGCTCTTTCCACGCAAGTCCGTTTCATTAGGTTAGAAAATCTCTTAGGATGCTAGTCTCATGAATTATCTAATCTGTGTCGCTGTTGTTGTCTAGGGTAAGGTGGACAGGGCTTGAATTTTTTATTGTTTGTGTTTTATTTTGCCATTTTTAATAAAGAATCCCAGATATTCTATCCCTGTCCGCAGAAAAGCACACTTTTTAAAATTAAAATTAAACCAGCATCAGACAGGACATTCAGCACAGTCACCAATCTTTCGCAAGTTTCTGCCTTGGAGTTTGACATAATTAGCACGTCATCATTATAATCAACTGCATATGAGTTTGCCAAATAACAAAATGCTCGTACAATAGCACGTTGTAAAACCGATGACGTGTTCTTCAATCCAAATGGCAAGTAGAAATTCGTACTGACCCTCAGGGTTCACAAAGCCTGTGCGCTGAATTGAATCAGGATGTATCGGTATTTGATAGAATCCACAAGACATGGCGACATGTCGCAGGCGATCTATCTGATCCGAAATCAAGGGTAACGGGTACTTATCGAAAACCGTGTTTGCATTAGGTACACGAAATTATATGCATAATCTGTCACTACCATCTATCTTTTTTCATAACAACTTTGGACTAACAAAAGGTAAACTACTCGGGCGAAAAACATTGGCTTCCATCAATTGCTGTCAGCAAGCTTAAACAAATCTTCAATTACTGTATGAAACAAAATTTTAAGGTTAAATTCGGAAATTTGTACAGTAGACAGAAAAGCTCTTAACAATATTCTGTCCAATTCCTCTTAAAACAACAAAATTGTCCAATCTTTTTCCTGCTAATTTGTTACTTAACTTTTTTTTTTTTTAATTTCCATAGCCTCAAGTACTGCACACAAGTCCACTATCTCTCTCATTGCCGTTCTTATTTGCACTGTTACCACATTCACACCAGGTGATATTCCCTCTCTATCTTGTAGTCGTCGGTTTGCCATAGTTTTGATTTGCCTTGGTCTTATTTTACTCATCGAGTTTCTTCTTTCGACAGTCCACTGCCTTGTGTCCGAGTTTATCGCAATAATAATACTTGATCGGCGTCTGCATTTTAAACCGGTTGTTTTCAGGACTTCTTTATGGGTCGGTCTTCGTTTTCCTTTTGGTCATCAAAGACGTCACCAGTCGGCTGCCATTTGGTCTTCCATTTAGGATGTTCAGCAATAAAGCGGGTGGCATCTCAGTGCCCTAGTTGCATTTCAAAAATAATTTTTAAATTGTTTCCTTGTCGTGTCACTGAAACCAATCTGGGATAGCTATTGAGAAACGCTGCCAATCTATAATTTGCTAAGTAACATATCTAGCGATACGCCTTTCATGGGTGGTCGCAGTAAATTATTTTTGCTGTTTTGCACAGTGCTGCTGCCTCGGCGTCTGCGGCCCCTGAGTTAAATATCGGCAACGCCGCAGAAACATTGCGCAATGTCAAAGTGGTCGAATAGCACTTGCCAGTTTGTGTCAGAATGCTGATGCGGATGTGGCGATCCCACTTTAAATGTAGGAGATTTATTCTTTGAAAATCTGCAAACTGCTCAGCGAGTCGCAATGCAGTCACGTGGTATTCACTTGCACTTCTCTTCCTGTTCTTTTTTACCATTCCGATTACCAATACTCCACACTTAGTTGGATAACCCTGGTCGCCCAACCACACTCCTTGCATTTTCTTTTACAAGTCTCTATTATTCAACTAATCGATTAACATACCTAGCTAAGTTATCGAAACATTGCAAAAGAGTATTTCCGTTTATTAATTTCCACATTGTGACATATACATCGTTTTTCCTGAAAAGTAAGACATGCTTATAGGAAGAGAATTTCTAGAAACAGCAAATGCCAACACAGATTACACAGAAGAATCTGTAAAATTATTAGAGTAAACTTAAAGTTTAAATATAACAATGAAGATATGGAAGACGATTTGACATCACGAGAATGCTTTGATCCACCTTCCACAGAGGACGCCCCCTTTAATTTCGCATTTAATTATGTTTTTAACGAGTCTAACGAATTTCGTCTAAAACATCTAACTGATGAAGGCAAAACAGAAGTAAAATAGGTGTTACATGAATTCTACAATACTCAGTATGAAGAATATGAAAACCTAACATTCACAAGTACTATTAAACATTTAAACCAAGCAAGGCCTCTATACAGAAAACTTTATACAAACAAAATTTTCGGATAGTTATAGACTATCGAAATCTCAATGAAATAACCGTTGATAAGTTTCCAATTCAGTCATGGACGAAATATTAGACAAACTCGGGAGATGTCAATATTTCACAACTTAAGAACGTTTCAACGTTGTTAAAGAAAATAATTGAAAAATAACGACTGCATCGACTAATGAAATTCGGAAGCTGCTTTTGAAAATAAAGAGTGTTTAAGGTGCGACTCAATCTTAATTTAAAAATCAACATAAGCCGATATATAATGATGACTGATGATATGATATGAAATTTATTGGCCCACGCGCAACATACGCTTTTCGACCAATAAGCTATTTTTTAGTGGCTAGACATTAGCCTCGACTTAACCCCGATTAAGGATCCTGGGGTAAAACTATGTCCGAATACTTAAGACCGGGAGATCATCTACAGCTATCAGAAGATAATAGCTTGGCGGACTGGCGGACGTTTACCATCCTTAATGGTGTTATATATTTTTTTTAATTTCTTATATTTTATTTATTATTTTTAGAAAAGTTTTAAAACTTACATATTTATCTCAATTATCATCTGCGTATGTTGCAGTAGATATTATTAACCTCATTGACAACATCTTGCATGAGCAGGGCCATAGCTGGCCGGACAGGCAAATAATATAACCTATCGTATCAATGATTAATTTTCAATTCTGTAAATTTTAGTTACTTGACGTACCAGTTTCTTAAATAAATTAAAAAATATAAAAATACATATACTTGCTTCTGTTTAGCTAATAAGCTTTTTTATTAGCTGTTGCATTAAGTACAAAGTATATTTTCGAATTTTATGTTTTATTTGCCGTAGCGATGCGCGATGCAGCTGACGAGACGAAAGCGAAATACACTGCGCGTCATCAGGTTAGCACACCATTCATTAGTTTGCGCTCAATTTTCATAAAAACTAAAAACGAAACAATTCTAAAAAATGAATTGATTATTAACATATCAATTTTAAACTAAATTAAACAAAAATTAATGTTTTTATATATTTAAATATTTTTTTATAATATTTTTTTTAAAACTATCCGAAAAATGACCTGTTTAAATTTCGTCATCAGGTTAGCACACTTGATTTTTTTTTAATTTTTTGCACCTTATTCGGTAAGAATTTATTTTGATCTTTTTAATAACCTAATTCAAACATTTCTTTATTATTTTAATAATGAGTCAAGCCTCCCTTTTTGAGAATGATCTCATAAATCCGATTTGGAAGCGACTCGTACAGCTTTTCAATATAATCCAACGATATGGCTGACCAAGCGCCTTTAATGCCTTCAATCAATACCTCTTTTGTGGAATATTGCCTCCCAGATTCAAAGACTTTGCGAGACAGCCTTCGCCACACGTTTTCAATTATATTGATGTCCGGTGAGTAAAGCAGCCACTGCAATAGATTGACGTTTGGTCCTTTTATCCAAGAACTAACCATCCGGGCAGTGTGGATCGGTAAATTATTGTCTTGAAAACACAATAGCAAGTTTCCAAACAAACTTTTAAAATGGGGAAAAGCAGTTTCCAGAAAGCTTTTATAAGTGTTTGCATTCATTTTCGTGTTCAAAAATTGAAGCTCGACCGTACCATAGAAGGAGATAGCACCCCAGACCATTAAACCGCCCATACGTCTATGAAATCGATCCATCTGATGCTTCTCCTTCCGAAGATCGTGGAAAAAATAATTTTACTCAACGGCCTCCCAATTAAATTTCTCCTCATCCGAAGAAACAACATAGCAAATCTCACTTCCAGACCATATGCTCACGTGCGAAATATAATCGCATTTTTTTCTCTGAGCATCGTTAAGTGGTGGTTTTTTCTTTAGTTTCCTTCGTATTAAGTGTGAAGCATTTCTTATTACTGTACTGATCTGTAGATAAAAAAGTTTAACACCAAACAGCTGCCTTAATTTTATGCACTTGATGCATGCGAGTTGGATGAATCTCTCAAAATTGGTCTCCTTGTAGTATAGGAAATCATTTTAATATTACCGCCTATATTTTTTTACAATATCCCGACTTATTACGTAAGAAATTGTAAATAACTTTTCGACTTCTGCCGACTTTTTTGGATATTTCAGTTATTGAAAGCTTTAACTCTTCGTAAGACGCGATTTTGGTTTTCTCTTCAACCGTTAGCGATTTTCTTTTACCCATATTAAAGAATAAAGATCACTTAAGCCGTAGAAATATTTGGTGTCAATACGTGTTCAAGTTCCGACGATAGATGAATGCCAAAATGCATGTGCTAACCTGATGACGCAAAAATAAGTCACATTTGACGGTTGAAAATAAAAGAAATTAGTAAAAACTATATAACGGTAAAACGTTATCGCATATTCTCTTTGCCAGAGAAGTGCATATAATGACGAGCAAAATAGAAAACAAAGGATAAGCTGCAAGTTATCAACAGCAAAATCAGAGGGAGTTATATTAGGCATCACAAGGTGTGCTAACCTGATGACGCGCAGTGTATAATAATAAGCATAAGGGCATGAGCACCGAAAACGGTCAATGCTCAGATCAAAGAGAGAGAGAGAAAGCAATAAGGTAGCGAGAGAGCGTGGGCAGCTGGGCCGTGATTACAACAACTTAAGCTAAGCATAAAGCAACTAGAAGAAGTACAGTGGGCAGCGCAAACAAATTATACAATAAAGTGCGTTACTTTAAGCTGCACCACTGACTATTGAATATGTTAGCTTAGGTATATGAATTAAGCGGCTGCGTGACCCGGCAAAACTGATAAATCAAAAGTAGTGATTGATGAAGCATTTATTTGTAGCAGCAGCTACTCAATGCATCTTATTCTTTTGAAATCACATGGAAGCTATTGTGGGATGGTTTTTTACAATAAAGAGACTCGCAGTGAATCTGCCTGCTAAGCACCCTGCGTCGCTACAAAAGATGAACATCTTGTGCTAGTCCCGGATGTCTTTGCGATTGCGTTTCTCCAAGCGCCCGAGTCGATTATATACACCAGACAAAAGTCGCGACAAATATCAAACACATTAAATGGCTTCCCTGGAAGTATGCCATCCCACTTCATTGGCGTATTTTTTATACGCGCCCCTTAAGTAAATAAAAAATGAATTATTAATGTTTATGCAACAGCGCTTTAAGTAGCTCACCCCAAACCTCAGTTGGTGACTGCTTTTTTGTTGAGGATGACAATCAGCCAACCCCTAAGTGACCTCAGATTGCTGGACAGTAAAGTATCGCTGGGTTTGACACGCTTTAGATTTGTTCACAAACTAGCGAGCTATAAGCAACTGATATATGCTGCACTTCAAAAATGCTATTGAAAAATGTCTTTCAACCGGGAAAATATGCTGCGTCAAGCAACCGTTTACTTGTTATTTTTGCTATATAAAAATCCAACACCCAGTAGTCCTGTCAAGTCTGTGCTCCTATGTGTCGACCATTTATCGTTCGTCTTTCGGTTTGTTCATGACGAATGTAATGGGTCAAATTTCCATCCGGAACAAATTGAATTTGGTTAAAACAAATACTTAAATAAAAAATCGACGTATGCGTATTGGCGTTCAACGGTGTAGAATTTAAGGCTAAAAAAATTAAAAGGTTGTTTGAATAATATGACAATGAGCAGAACGTGAAATCTGAAATCAGAAATCAGAAATCTGCGAACAAACAAGCATACACCAAGAAAAGCCGCGTGCAACAGACAAATTTTATATATAGTATATAGAACTAGCTGATCTTACAATATATCGTGTTTAAAAAACTCTGTAATCTATATTGAGAGTCGACTGCGAACTATCAGCATAGATTATGGAGTTGAACAGCAGCTAGAGTGAAAACGTTGCGTATGATAATGAAAAAAGTGTGTGTCTGCGTTTATCAGAACAAGATTCAAGACAAACTCATAAATTCAGAAAGTGTAGCACACACAATTCGAGATCATTATGGGCTTTGACCCACTAAGACTTATATAATAAAACTGAAAACTATGTGTCTGGCTTAGATGAATTACAATACCACTTATGCGACAGTCGGTTAAGGCTGATTTTAAAAATATTCCTTTTAGAGATTTTCATATTCTAACAGGGTCCTGTTTTGGGTGTGCCCACAATTCCCACCGAAGACAATAATCCACTTTTTTCTAAAATGTTCGCAGCCCAAAACTGCAACATTCGATTCAAGAACACTTTAAAATAAGCCGACTTTGATCGATGATATCAAGGGTTAAAGTGGCAAATGCAAAGCAAACAAACGCTTTCTCGTTTAATTTTTGGATGCCAAATGGGCCAACTATTGCCGGTAAATACTCAATGCCGAATATATCTATAACATGATAACATGGGGAAACCAAATACTTTACAGCGCTGTGTTTAATATCTAGCTATCTCCAAATTGTATAATTTTCGTAAAAAAAACAAGCTTCAGAGATACATAAGTTGAAATTTCATTTCTGATATTGTTAGCACGTCGTACCCGGCATAGCCGGCAGAACTACCAGATGGGAAACATATCGTTGGGGCGTAATCGCGTCAAGAGGACCTCACAAGAAAATAGCAGACAAGTTTTTGGAAATTACTTCTTCTCTAACACTTTTGACACTTATGACTGCACTGATCGTTGCCAATTTAAAAATCTACGCCAAAGCGGTATCTGAGAGATACCCTAAAAGCAAGTGATTGGAGCATCCACAACTCCTTACATCGTACTGTGGTAATGGTTCAATTTGACATTTTTTCGAAAGAAAAAAACCAATTTCTCACTTCCATCAAAAATATTTCAAAATTTAAGTGTCTCAATGATTGGTGATGCGAAAAACAACAGGTATTCAAAATTCTATCAGTAAACTGATAAAGATGTTCCCCAGAGCAAAGGTTGTATATTGCTAAAACCATTCTGTACACTGTTGACAAATAGGTATGGTATGGTATATAGTTGAATTGAGTTGAACAGCTAATTACACTGACAAGTCGAACGTTTTAATAGTACCCAGGGAGAATTGCAAGATTTCTAAAACTTCAAATAAAGTACAACCGATCAATCCGTGAAGGGTTAGAACCCTATCGACATAATACATGATACTACTGAATAGCATCAGAAGCAAGTGAAATAAGAAGATAATTATAGAGGATTGTCGCTTATCTAACCGACATAAAAAATAACTTCTAAATGGGATTCTAAGGCACTTAGACTGATATAACTTCTGCAGAAAAATCGAATGCACCTCGCTTAAATAGTCGTCAGCATCTTAAACAAGGATAGGAAGAAGCAACCACTCTTCAAGGTAAAACTTGAACCAGAAAACAAGTCCTTAAAGAAAAATGATATACAAACATCAGTTCCTGCTGCACCGCAGAACCACAGTAGGAATCACAGTAAAAGCAAAGGCCCGGTTCAGTGTCTAAACTGTCAAGAATATGGCCATAAAAGATCGTTCTGTACAATGCGCGCGGTGTGTATAGTTTGCGGAGAGCTTCATGACTTCCCACACTGCACAGCAAGCAAAACAGACCCAGCACAAAAATGGTCTACTAGAGCGGTTGTAGTTACACAGCAGAAATGTTGAACAATATAGAGGAAGATAAAAAGTCGAATCCAACAACGAGTCAAAACGGTTTATAGCATCCAAATCAAGCCGAGACCTCTTCTTTTCGACAGTAGCGAGATACTCATTTGCACGGCAAAGTTTAAAAGAGGCCACACGTAAGCTAACCAAAGCCTTAAACCAAGAAGAAGTATAAGCCGAACACCGCAGCGATGGAGATAGAGCCAGCACATTTGCCTCTCACCTTAAAAATGTTTTCCAACCAAATCCTGCCACAAATTCATTTATACTACCGCCTTTAAGAAATGACTCCCAGCAACAGCATGAGCCTAACGAGTTCCTTCCAAACGATATAGTTAATCTAATTAAAAACACAACTGAACCCGAAAAAGTCTCCGGGCTGCGACCTCATTACCCCTACAATGATTATTGAGCTTCCATATTGTGCCGTATGTACTATCACCCTTCTTTTCTATGTCATCACTAAACTAGGCCACTTTCCAGAGAGATGGAAAAAGTTAGCCATCATAATGATACCGAACCCAGGAAAAGATCACACACTGCCCTTAAACCTATAAGCCTATTGTCATGTGAAAAATGCATACTGACTCGGATAAATCCATTTCTAAGAGTCCACAACAAAATTCCATCACATCAATTTGGCTTTCGTGAAAAACACGGAACTATTGAGTAGGTTAATCGTATAACAGCAGAAATACGAAACGCTTTCCAAAATCAGGAATTCTGCACTGCAATACTTTTGGACGTCTCACAAGCATTCGACAGAGTTTGGTTAGAAGGCCTAATGTATAAAGTCAAAGAAATGCTACCTAATAACACGCATAAGCTGTAAAAGTCATACCTCTACTAAATAATATTTGCTGTGAGATGCAATGCTACTATATCCGGCGATTATACTATTGGACATGGTGTTCCTTAAGGCAGCGTACATGGGAAAACACGATATGTCGTCAACACAGCATTCATCCCAATGAGCAGACGACTAACAACTTTTATCTTTGCTGATGATACAGCGGTCTAAAGCGCCCAGATCTTAAGAACCATCACTGGGGCTCTGTGGTACTTTCGAAACGAAAATGTGCAAACAGACATGAATATTTAACCAGTCAGAGATGAAATAGCACAACACATTTTGAATAAATTAGTAATTCGTGGCGTTGTTTCTTAGGATGATAATGTAATCGCTAAGGCTTAAGTTAAAATTACTATCATTCATGAATCTAACAAAACAAACTTCCCGTGTGTGGAAATTTTTGGTCTCTGGAATTGCTGGATTGACAGGGTTTTTAATGTTGACCAATGGAAATCGACTAACCGTCTGCCACATACAGCTAATAAAAACTTCACCACTTTTTCTTATTTCCATTTTTTGACCATACTATTGAAGTTTCTGAAAGTTTTATAGAAAACTGAAAGAATTTATTCAAGAGTTTACCCTAATAAATTGAACGTATCTTGGAAATGGTCACATTAAGTTTTAATGCAAACATAATTCTACTTATAATATTAACTGTACTGCCACGGTTACCCGAGGGAACTTTTTATTTGCTTGAGTCGTCGCCGTGGTTCGCGACTCACGTTGGTACTTTCTTAGTGTGTTTTATAGCATTGGGGCGTACAACCATGGTAGGTCCATGGACACAAACTCGACCGGGTGGAATTGATGACCGTATCGTGCTTTTTTGTTTTCTGTGGCCCGTGCGCCTTGGTGCGTCGTATGGAGACCCTCCTGTGGGTGCTGTACGAAAGTCGGATAGCTTATTCCGGTTTGGAGAAGGACGATCGTATATAAGCTACGCCGGCAGACGAAGATCGCGGTCCAGCATTAGTTGTGCGGTTGCGGGGCTGTGCGGGATGCTCATTGCGCCAAGTGCAAGATTTAGTCCCTACTTTTCCATCGGATTGGGGATGTAGCGGGGTGGTACGCGGTTTCCCCACATCCAGGATCCAAAGGCACTCTGGAAAACATCTGACTCGAAGTTGCGCCCTTGATCTAATGGACAATATGTTGGGTACCAAACGAAAAAAACCTCATGTATGTGTGCACATGCCACTGTTTCCGCCTTCTGGTTTAAAAGACTATGCACTCAGGCCATTTGTAAATGTACCACATGATTACAACGTTGTACCGATTACAACGGGAAGTGGTATGGAGAGGCCCAAGAATGTCAATCGTTCCAAAGGGGTGCCGATAAAATTCTGCTGCAGCCGCCCAACAGAACGGCGAGAAGGCCTTTTCTGGGTCTACATACTGGGCGGCGCGCACACCAAAGGGTTACATCAGCAGTTTTTCCAATCGAATTGTATTGCTTTTTCAGCTTCACTAACGTTTTCCGTATGTTTAAATGGCCTCCAGTCGTACGCCACGTAAAGTTGACTCCTACAGAGAGCGAAGCACTATGGGTACCGCGTCGGCGTACTTACTCCTCGTCATCAAAACTCAGTCGACTAAATTTAGATTTTCCCAGATATGCCAGTGTGGTTTTTTGAATGGGCTCTCCACCGAAATTTAAGGGGGTGCGCAGCGCAAATCTTCGTCCAAAAATGTAATAAAAGAAATGTTTAACTGCCAAAACAACGGCCATCAGTTCCCTCCAGTTGACGAAAGAATTGAGTTCCAGGACGCTAAATGTCTTCTAGTGATTGAATCATCGGTATCGTCGATAAACAATCCATCGTGAACTAATCTTTGAGAGAGTCGAAGGGTGCCTGGACAGCTGTCCAATCAAAAACACGCCTGACGTCGGTAAGCTCGGCTGTGCCATGGAGGCGAAATCCGCTATAGGTTTCCTGTAGTATGTTTACAGTCCGACGAATGACCGTACATCCTTTTGAGAACAATCCGTCACTTGGCTAATCTTTTTGACACAAACAGCCGTTGTTGCTTACTTTATAGTTACTATATTTGATTATATTATTATATTTTATATTTAGTTAATCTTCGAGCGAATGAAATATAATTTCACGGGAGTCAATTTTAAGCCAGCGCATGCCAGGAGGTGGAGGTGGACCATATGTTTCGCGACGGTACTAGAATGGACGCTTATATCGTCCAGACAGATCAGAACTGATTTCTAGATAATGCCAGTGGCTGTTCGAAGGTGGCCAGAGCGCTGGTCTGGTCTGCCCCAAAGGCATGACGTCGCACCGCCGCTTGTGAACGCTGTCTTTGGTTGTGACTCTAAATCCATTTCCACATACCAGTAATCACTCTGTAGCTCCATTGTCGAAAATAAGCGAGAGCCGTGTAGGTTTGTCAATATGTCGAGCCTTGGCAGCGGGTGCAAGTCGTTATCGGTGAATGTGTTAAGTTTCCGGCAGTCCACGCAGAATTGCAAAGAGCCATCCTTTTTCCGCACCAAGACGGTAGGTGATGCCCAGGTACTATTAGAGGGATGAATTACCCCTTTAGACTGCATTTCGCCTATGAGTCGCTTCATTTCCATCTTTTGTGATAATGCCACAGGACGTGCTGGCTGTTTAATCGGATGCGAGGTTCGTGGGTCGGGTATCGTAGTCACATTGTGCATATAACGCTGTACCAAATGTTGCCATTGATCAATACCACGTGCAAGACTGTTGGATGCCAAGAATTCCAGTCAATGGGTGCTTGTTGCTTGAGCAGGGCACTTTCTTCTAATGTCGGAGAGGATGGTGACTCCTTATATTGTAAATGGTGGCAGTTTGCTCTATTGTGCACTCATGTTTAACACGCGTACAACGAATGTGCGCCACGAATTAATTAAGGAGTTGCAGCTGGCTCGGTGGGGAACAATCCACCTTGATGTTGTTATTACCGTACGGCGGGAGGCAAGCAGAGACTCGAGAAAACAGAAGGCATGGCTGTGATAAGTCTGGCACTTTCAGAGAAACACATTCCCAGCCAAAGTTCAGGCGGAGTTGTCGCAAGTCGACGGACACCTTGTAGCGTCGTAAAAAGTGCATTTCAAACAGACTCGGCGTTTCACCTTCCACAAGCAAAATCTGGTGTTGGCGTAGTGGTCTATCGTCTATACAATCTATACCGTCCTTACAATGTCCCCGGCTTAGCAGCGAGCAACGACAAATCGACCGAGTTGCCTCTATAAAAAGACACAAAAGTGCAGGCCTTCGACGCCTAGGGTGCCAAGTCGATACATCACTTTTGTGGAAGGGGTGACCAACCAACGTGGGCATCTTTTTCGGCTGTTGGAACGCGGCTCCCAGTTCTAGGTCGAGATAACGGCAGCTCCTTGAGCTTTTCTCCAAGCGGCGACTCGTCGATCAACAAGGCCAGGACGGAGTTTTAAAAATAAGAATGAAGTCCGGCAGTGTGTTGCTTGAGTGACGGCGGGTCCATAGCGCTGACTTCCAGTGAGTCACAGGGCGACGAGGAGGCGTTTGCAGGCTCAACCCTTGGCTTCTGAACATATACATAAGTACGCGGCTCATCAAACATTAGTGGGACGGCTCTAACTTCTGCATAAGACGACTTTGGTCCATCAGAGTGTTGGCGCAGTGCTCGAGTGACTTGCGTGGAAGTGGCGGTGCACCCAACCACGGTTCCAAAACACCTTCAGCGAATCTCTGCCGAGGTTGGACTGCGCGTGGTCGACTCTGGAGCCAGTGTTCTGAGCGGCAGCTTATGGCCATTCCGTCCGCGGCTTACAAAGTTACTGGTCCTATGTTGGGATTGGGAGTGTGCCGCATTCGTTTGGGAAGTCTGCGTCGTGGAAGGCAGAGCAGTGACGTTTATCACGGCACCGTTGGTCCCCCGCCTACATTGTGCTTCCAAATGTGATGACATATCGAGGGCCTCCACGAGAGTGCTCAGCTTTCTGGCGGTGATCAACACTTGGTAAGTCGTCTCGCAAATGCCGTCTACAAATTCCTGTACCATAATGCTGTGGTACGTTGCTAGCTGCAATTCGCCGAGAATGATTCGGCCCAATCGTTCCAAGTTCATCGCAATGTCTTCCAACGATTCCTTGGGTGCTTGCACACTATTGTGAAATACTCGGTTCCTAAAGTGGGTACATATAGAAAAGTGTTTAAGCATGGCCGCAGTTAGCAATTCGTAGGAGCACAATGTTGTCTTAAGCAATGTAGCTTGAAATGGCTGAGCTCGTTCTCGTAAGCTCATTCAGACTTTCCGGTACTTCTTAGTCTCCGAGCAAGGGTACTACAAGGGACATGGTTTTGTGGGGTAAGCAGCGGCTGAGTGACTAACTGCTGGAGCCGAAGATGACGCGTCTTGAGCGTTCCCCTGATGTCGGACTTCCAAGGCGCCGGACACGCCATTACAGCTGCGCCCTGATCGAGGTGTAGTGATGTGGCGCGTACTGGCAACTTGGTTAGTGTCTTAGAGGTGCCACACGCTGCCGCTTCCGTATTTGCTGTCGACACTCGTGGTGTGCTGTAGGTCAGTTTGTCGTTAGGTGGTGGTGGCGTTGAGAAATTTCTGCTTGGACCATCTGCGTTGGCACCAACGTTGCCATGTGAGCCCGGCAAGCCGTTTAGCATGTTACGTTCAAACGAAGTCCGTATGTGTTTGATTATCTTTTCAAACTGCTGCACACATCGCTCCAGGGATTGATCCCGAGCCTTCAATTGGTCTGCCAACGTATCCGCCAGCTTCTGTTGCGTTTCCAGTAGCCTTGGTAGGCGTAGCTCTTGTTGCGAGTAAGTCTCTGTTACTGCCTGGCGTTGGCCAAATGACTTTTTAGGCTTTAGGGCCGGTGTCTTTTCAAACACTTGTTTAATACCCGACACCTGACAACAATGTAACGAAATTTTTTGTATCGCAACGTTTAGCGGAACTTTTTATTTAGGTAGGTTGTGGATTAAGTTGTGCAAAAAGAATTATAAGTGCCTCCAATTTTCCGTGGTATTCGATATACAATACTTGAGTATAGGTAGTTTGCCCACGTATAAACAATAATATTTTTGCAAATACAGTACTTTGATTTGTTAAAAAATTATCAGTAAATTAAGGTAAATGTAGTTTTAAATGCATCGAGTGAAAACTGGCTGTTGTAAAAATGTTCCACTTTCACCGTTGCCGGAACTAGTTCTCTACATATTTTTTATGATTCTTGAATCACATCGTTTTGTTCCAGTATATTGCTTTGTTTCGTCTGTTAAGAATGAAAAAAAGTATATTGTCGGCTTTCGTACCAGCAAAAATATAATTGTGTTAAAAATAGGCCGCGCTTATTAATTAAATTTTGTAAATTATATAACCTTTGAGTGCATTATTTAATTTAAAGTCGGAGTCAAAGTTAGAATGTCTGAACTTCAATCATCATTGCTATTAAAAAAACAATTGGCAGGTATGTTACACATGTCTAGCTACAAATGTATGTACATACGTCTTTGTGTACATACATATTGTGGCACAGCAGGAGTAGTAGCGCCATTTGTAGGTATTAGTACACACATGCGTGAAAATGTATGTATGTATGTACATAAAGTTGTCTTTCACTACCTTAATTATAATGGATATTCAACTAATTATACGATACCAGTATGTTTCTAAGAATATGCATTTATATATATATATTCAACCGTCAATCGATAAATAATTAAAATATATATATGTGCTTAAAGCCGGTTCAGCATCCTTTCTGTGGTTAATTCTTCGAATTGTCATTTGTAATGCAATGCATTGTGCCAAATAGTGTACAAAGATTCAAGCACGTGTATGTATCTAATAATTTATTGTACATACGATGTATTAACTTAACATACGGTTATGTTACACCATATATATTTATGAATGTCGGTTCAGGCATATGAATCAAGATAGATAATTGTTAAACGTTTTAGTTCGTATTTAGGTATTTTATTTTGCAATACGTACACTTGCCAGAAAAAGTATGCGTTCAATGCATACTTTTGATGGCAAAAAAATATAGTTGTAATAATGATATAGTCTTGATATTTTTTATAAGATCAGCACATTTATTTTTAATAAGTCCAACAAGTTTTGCCTGCCTTAAGTATATAACATTGTTTTCTAAAATTCAAAAACTAAATATACACGTTATTTTGGTTCAGAAAAAGTATACGTGCAAACTCAAAGCAAACTGTGTATATGCACTTTATTAATCTGTTGGAACCGTTAGATCACAAATAACGGTGATAAAACCACTAAGAAATCAAGGCCCCCAAAGCTGACTGATCGAGAGAAGCAGTATGTTTTGAAGACGATGAGGCGTAAACCTGGATTAACAGCTTCAAAATTGGTAAGCAGAAGTTTAGGAGGAATCTTCATGACGATACGATTTGCATGATTTTAAAAAAGGGGGATCTACATGCCTGTGTTGCACGGAAAAAGACCTTCGTATAGCACGTCAACAAAACGAAGCGCGTAGCTTCGCGCCCTCAGCTTTCTGAAATAATATTCTTTTTAGCAACAAAAGCAAATTCTGCATTTTTAGCATTAAAGGGCGGAAATTGGTGTAAAAGCGGTATAGCCTTCGATATGAAAAACTTTGATCCATCTGTTGAACACGGTGGTGGCGGTGAGGACTTATGGAGAATATGTTGAACAAGGTGTGATGATGGAGGAATGGAACAATGTGTCAATATGCCGTAACCCAAAAATGTTGTCCATCAATACCAAAACGGCTGAAATAATAAAAAGTATGGGGTAACCAACTTCTTGTTAAATTTAATGAATATACGCCTTTTTCATATATATTTTTAAGTTTTTACGCATACTTCTGTTGGTTCAAAATAACGTGACATTTTAGTTTTTAAATTTTAATAAAAAAAAAGGTTATATAAAATTTCTTGGAATTATTAGAAATAAATTTGCTGTTCATACCATCTATGCTATGTATTGAACGTGTACACATAATTTTTCTGGCAAGTGTACATATAAATATATATAATAACTTATGTGCTTAAACCGCTGTCAGTGAAGTTAGTCTGCATCATATTTATATATATCAGATATATTATATTCATCTGGCTACTTGGTATACAAAGGGATGCATATATTTATACCAAATGAAGGCGACGTCTTGAAATTGACGAAGATATTACTCCGGAGGACAGTCTTTCCTATGAATGAGGTTTAAAAAACTCAGATGTGTTCCTTGCATTGACTAAAATAAGGAGATTTTTTTTTTTTGACCTGGTTTAGATAGACAAATTAAGATTATTGCGAAGGATAGAAATGCATTATGCATGTACAACATTTTTCTCTCAAACATGCGTGGTAAGTAAAATATGTTCTTAAAGGTTTTCCCAAAATTGAGTTTGAGATATCTTTTTTGCGTTTGATACCGTAAAGATTGCTTCTTAACATTTGCGAACCCTTTCTCCTCCTATAAAACAAAAAGTAGTAGAACACATTTTAAGAATATGGCGAGTTCAGCGGACATTTAATATGTTCAATAGATCGTTATTAAATATATGGATTGCTTAGTGAAGCTCTTCTTACTACTATCGTACATCCGAACCCATTGAAAATGGATAATAAGGTGTAATGGTTTTGTGTAAATAAACTGGTGTACTCAAAATAATAATGTTTCTCATGGCAGTGTTTAAACTCTCGATATATGTTTTATTTAAGCTACACTGATATATGACTGTAGTAACATAGATCTAATTTACCAAAATGTACGAAAGGGTTCAATAATCTTACTCATCTTTCCGTTTGGATCATATTTGCTAGGTTAAACAATTTAAAGCAATCAAAATATTGGGTAGTTCGTTTATTGATAATACGTACGAATTTAAATGTACTACTTTTTATTAGATTGTTTTAAAAGTTTTATGCGAGTTTTTAAAGTTTTGGTTGCTTAGTATTACACTTCTGCCGAGTGCTTTTTTAGTACTTGCATCGAAGAAAAATCCAAAGAAATACATAATTTAATTTAATGCATTATTCAGTTAATTTACTCACTAATACCAAAAAAAACATCGAGCAAGTTCAGAAGATTGTACAAAAATGATCAAAGTTTTCCGTGTGGTTCCGTAGTTAATAAGTATTATCAGTGAAAAATTAATTGCAGATCTCTATTAGTTTTATATTGGATACAAATTATAGGAACAGAAGACGTGGCCATAAATTTCTTTAGTCAAATAACTTATGACCTCTAAAGATAGATTAATCTTCTTCAACTTATCATTCTTAAAGCCAACTATATTTGTTGGCATTGAGTATTCAGTTGAAACTCCCTGTGATTATAATATCTTAGAAAATTGCGTATAAATAATGTAAGGGGCCAATTAATGTTGTTTATACTTTAACGTTGTGAAAAAGTTTATAAAAAAATGTATTGCTTTTTGAAATTTTTTTGCGTTAACATATTTTTTTCTTGCATTCTTTATTTATTAATATAATACAAGACTAAATTAAATTTGTTATTAAAATAATAAATTCTTTCATAAAATACTGCATATTTAAAAACATGTGGTTGTTCTCTATTGTAATTATGTGCCTTTTGTTTTTTATTGTATGCCGACAACGGCCAAAATGGATATAGTGATCTTTTGTAAATGTGTGTACCACGCAGGTGGATAGAATCTATATGTCCTTGATCAGGATATCAAACTGAATTAATTAAAATACGTCCGTCCATCCGACTATACGAACGTAGCGATTTCGGAAACGACAAAATCTTGAGAGGTAAAGCTATTAAATCTCCTAAAACCTCCTCCTGGACTATAAAATCTCCTATTTACATTTTTGTATTTCTAGCTGCATTAAATAACTTTGATTCTTTTAATAACTCACTCAGCTTATAGAGCAGCAAACTTTTTTTCAATGATTCCAAAATCAAAATGATCCCAATACGAAATCTGTAGTGTTATTCTTGAAAGTGATTTTGGATACATATTATTTTTGTAATATATATTTTTTTAAGTGTATCCGTACATTTGCTCATGCGGCCTAGTAGATGGCGTTTATCTGTAAATCGTTCGCAGTAAAAAGTATGTGCTTAGCATCCTCGATGTGAAAGACATCACACTATTTGTTGTAGTAGCTGTAGGTAGCGATTCTGGAGGATACAGTATGAATATTAATTAGTTTGCTTCAGACGGCGTACATCGGAGTGTCGGCTCTTGGTAACGCTCTGGATGACTTCTAACCAGTATTGTGTATCTATCATGACTCCAAAATGTTGAAAAAGCAGACTTCAACCTTTATTAAAATAATAAGTCTAAGAATGTCTATTCTAGTGGCCAAAAAAAGTGTGCCTAAATTTAAGTTGCTTTTAGAAAATGTTTTAAAACACATTTTGTTAAATTTTTATAATAATTCGAATATTATACTTGAAGAATCATTGAATATCCAAGGGTTTTGGATAAAAACTTTTTTTCAATAATTCTGATTATTAACAACAAAAAATATTACAGAACTTAGGATGCAAATGAGCTTGCGTCTAACCTTAAACCTATCTATACAGTTGTGTTCGTAAAAATTGCAGTGTCGCACCTCACCACTTTCAAAACAGGATTTGAAACACTTCCAGTTTTCCAAATTTTACAAACGATACCTTTTTGGAAAGCCTAGAGTATACCCGTTAGAACTCAGAAAAAACCTCATTGCATTTGGACTTCTTATTATTCATGTTTTTACATAAAGTAATGAGTACTGTTACAACAGTAATCGACTGGTTAAGATACTTTTTTCTCCATTTTATACGATGCTAACGGCTTGATCTTGCTGTGCATCACAGTGCGTATCTCCACCAAAACAGGGTTTTTACGCTTATGATCTCGAAATTCTGAATTCTTTTCATGGTTTATAGCATTGAATACCATGGTAGTACTGCACCCTTTTATTTTTACAATTTTTTATATAGATTTTGCTATGATATTTTAGACTAACTATAAGATTTCTCTTTCCGACCCAGCAATTATTTCCTCTTCCCACTAAAAAAAAAATAAAAGCATTTTAGAAAAAAAAATTTTGTAAATAATTAAAAATCAAAGCAAACTAACTAATTGCGTCTTTACTTTGTATATATATATTTTTTTTATTTTTAATTTATTTGGTGAACTTACTCCCAGCACTACTATTATTTTTTGGAGCCATTTTTTAGGTATTTGTGTAGAAACTTGAATGATAAGAAGAAGTCCAAATCCAAAGAGGTTTTTTCTGAGTATAGTCTAGGCTTTCCAATAATGTATTGTTTGTAAAATTTGGAAAACTGGAAAGGTATCAAATCGAGATTTGAAAGTTGTGAAGTGCGGCCCCACTATTATTTTTTTGCACAACTGTATATATAGTTCTGTTCATAAAAATAGCAGTGTCGCACCTCACCACTTTCGGAACTGTTTTTGACACACTTCCAATCTTCCAAATTTAACAAAATTTTTGGGAAAGCCCGGAATGTAAACGAAATAATCAAAAAAAAAAATATGCTGGAGCGATTTACTATCGCTTTTCTTGTTTTCTGCGTGTACACACAAAATAGGCTGTTCATAAAAATAGCACTGCTGAGAGTAAGTACACCAATTAATACAAAATCAAAAAAATTTGCAAAGTAAAGACGCAATTATTTAGTTCGCTTTACTTATTGTATATTTCCAATTTTTAGTGGGAAGAGGAAAAAATTGCTATTTTGTGAAGAGCAATCTGATAGTTATCCTACGAAATCATAGCAAACATATATAAATTCTTGAAAAAATAGTAAGATGAAGGTGTACTATGGTGTTTACTGCTATAGATTAGGAAAAGAAGGCAGAGAATCGAGATCGTAAGCGTAAATAGTCTGTTTTTGAGGAGAGATTCATTGTGCTCCACAGCAAGCTCAAGCAGTTAGCATCGTATAAAAGGGAAGAAAAATATCTGAACCATGTCGATTACTGTTATAACAGTACTACGCCGACTTATTAGTCCTATCTTAAGTGTGATAAGTTCCGGGGAGGTACCCCTTTTGAAGCGCAAGCACTTGGTGGTATAGTTGAAGTTTTATCAAAATCCATATTGGCTAGCCTACGAACAGTGTTAAATAAACACTGCTATTTCAGTGAACAGCTCTTTTCATGGGAATTTACGCAAAAACATAAAAAAGAAGAAGGATGCCCAAATTTACCAGGGATTTTTCGCTGTTAAATTCGGAAGACTGGTATGTCTCAAAAACATTTTTGAAAGCGGTGAGGTGCGACACGGCTATTTTTATGAACACAGCTGCATATACAAATTCAATTTATTTTAAGATTTCTATCGATTAAAATATGTTGTAAAGTATAATTCGATTCTATACGAGATATTGCGAAATGGTAAACTATTCATATATATATAGATTTTAATCGAAAGAAATCTTTAAAAAAATTAAAACGTGACAGAAAAAAATAAAAAACTGTTAAAAATGTATGTTCCATTTTGACATTGCTTTTAATTTCTATTTATAATTTTAATTTATATCCATATTGTTCCAGAACTAAAAAATAGGAAGAATGTTTAAGTCAGGAATAAATTCCCCGTGAATTCTGCTATTGTTGAACAAATGTTATTCACAAACATATTTACAAAAACGCCTAAACTTGTGAACTTTAATCAGCGGCTGTGCTTGGTCCTGCAATAGAATAAATTCTTGGATAACTTCTAAACATGATGGTTTTAAAGTTTTCAGTTCTTAAAAATAACATGCAAATCTATGTACAACCAAGAGACCTATGTTGTACCACAAAAATTGTTTCGGTTAATATATTTCATTTTCTGTAGCTCCTATCATACAGTTGAACGGACGAAGAGACGCGGACGTCTTAAATAAATATATTTTCTCACGTTTTAACCATGCCTTATTGAAAAACTACACTAGTCGCATATGTATTTTGACGAAACCTTTTTTCTGAATATTGAACGAAAATGAGCTTAATGCCGTTAAATAACGGCGAAAATGATGCGAACACGAAAGAATCTATTTTTAGCTTTATGCATGCCAAATTTTGTTTCGTTTTCCTTTTGCATTCTCTTACTGTTGATAAGAATGCACGGAGACAGCAAATTTGGCATAAGTATTTTGACGAAACCTTTGAATAGGTGTTTTTGCATTTTTGATAAAAAATACATATTGTTTAAAAGGTTTTATTAACCATGTGTAAAACTTCTGAGTTGACTTTGGTTACCAGAACTTCGATGTTAGCAAAGTTTAAAGCTGGAACCGCAGTAAAAGAAATTGCAAAGGAGTTTAATGTGTCGCGTCAATCTGTGCACTATCAAATTAATAGGTTTAAAAAGCATAACCAAAGACCGAGTTCTTCTACAGGAATTTATAAAAAAATATTTTTCTGAAGCCTCAATCTGCTGGAGATCAATGGAATTTGACCCAATTAGTGAGTGCCCTATCCGACGACGTTTGAAGGAAGAAGATTTTAGGACAATTAAAGCTAAAGATGTGCCGTAAATACCAAAGACAAACAAGTCTGGCCTTTGCAAAGGAACATCTGGACAAGCCAAAGGAGTTCTGGAGAAGCGTTCTATGGACAGACGAAAGCTCCTTTGAGTAAATCATCAAAAAACAAATTTTTTGTAATATTGCCGAAGGTTGTCAGGCAAAAGAGACAACCCATTTGTCAAAAAGTGGCTCATGGTGGAGGCTATATCATGTTCTGGGGATGTGGGGCGTATAATGGACTGGATGACTTGGTTCCTGTCGCCGGCTCGATGAACCAAGGCCAATATTTGATCACCATAAATGATAATGCTTTTACTTCTGGAGACAGACTTATTGGAGAATCGTTCATCCTGCAACAGGACAACGCCCCGTGCCACAAAGCTCGGATAGTTTCTAAATTTTGAAAGATGTTGGTGTTAACACTTTGGACTGGCCACCTCAGAGTCCGGACTTAAATATCATTGAAAACGTGTGGTGTCTTTTGAAACGCTAAAGAACTGTTTCGTTAAATAAAACCAGAGAGGAAACAATTTTTGAGATCACCTCCTTTTGAAGCCAAAGGAAGATACACATTTTACTTACTTTTTTTTCATCTCTTTACTTTTGGTAGTTTTAAACAATGTTTTCTTAGTATTACATTTTTGTCAAGAAACTTATGCCAACACATAAAACAACAAATTAATTTATATCCTTTTACGTTTCTATGAAAAAATCTTTTTCTTATTTTTAAGTTTGCATTAGTTATATATATATATATTATGTAATATATGTATAAGTCAAAGTAAATTCACTAATTTTTCTTTTGTCAAATTGCATATGCCGACTAGTGTATAGTTAAAAATCCCTGTTCTTAGTAATATAAATATACATTAATTTTCGATGTTACTCCAGATAATAGTAAATAATATAAGTTTGCTTTATAAGTGATTCGATATTAAGACTTTCAGAAACACACAAGATGTTAACATGCATTTTATCATTACAAAACTCTTACCATTCTTTTATTTCAGAACTGAATAAGAACCCAGTTGAAGGTTTCTCAGCTGGATTAATTGATGAAAACGATATATTTCGTTGGGAAGTCCTAATTATTGGACCACCAGACACACTTTAGTAGGTTATCATAGTATATATACATAAAATAACTTATAATTAAAAGTTCACATTTCATCCTTAAGTGATCATACACCCAGCGCAACAAAAAGAGCCGCACCTCGAAAATTTATGAATTTTTGTTATCACTATGCGGGGATTTCCCTAAATGCCGTTCTATGCTCAAATTTTATTTTTTGGGGGGTTTTCCTAAATATTCATCACATACATATTATAAAAAACTAACAAACGTTTTAAAATAAATATTTTGCAGAATGTTTATGAACACCTCGTTTAGAAATATTTAGCTAAAAAGTATACGATTGATATTTTATGTTCTGCGTTGGAAAACAACTCTTTTAAGATACTATACTATATGTTAAAATTCCTTTCGTATGTTCGATATTAAAGCTAGTGACAAAATCAAAAGAATTGGCATCGATACATTCTTGTGTCTTAATATTCTACCATGTCATATTCAGCAGGACTTCCATTATTTTAAGAGAAAACAAAAAGTTTATGTTGAATGCCAAAAATCTTTTACTGAAAATGAAAAAAAAATGCAAGATTAAAAAGCATTTTTAGTTCCATTTAGTATACACATTCCGGCTCAGCATCAACTGTCGAATTGATCCTCCCGTGTCCGTCTGTCTGCACGAACTTTTAAATCTCGGATAGTTTATAGACTTAGAGTTTAATTTATTAGTTTTATTATTACGCAGATCTAGTTTATTTTAAATTTTCTATGACCCGATTCTTGTTTTCTTATTACCTATAAATATAAATTATTTTTAATCCATATTTTGAAGATATTTTATATTTTAAAATCTATAAAAGCCGAAAGAAGTGCTTTGTTATTTTCTTATAGGGAATACGCAGTTTGCATTTCACCAGTCACACAATTAAAAAAATAACCTTTTTAAATTAAAGGTCTTGCATATTCATTTATACAAAGCTTTAGCTGCTCTTTTTATTGTTTATTGTGTTAACATACTTAAGAACTGATTTTTGATAGTGGAGGCCAAGCGCAGACGTTAATTAATGTACGCTGCTTACAACATTTGATTATGTGTAAATATGAATGCAATGAAAATGTCTGTAACGACAGCTGGATACATTTTGGTTCAGAAAACGGTTTCCGTATTATCTGTATTCATCCAAGTGCACTGTTCTTTATAACTTCATTTACGTACTTTATAATTATTTTAATTAATTTGGAACATGATATGGAATATAAAAATCGCAGCAGCAACGCCAATACTGCAGGCCTCTCGCCGAAGACAACTTATTGATCATTGCTACAGACTTTTCGTTTTACCTTCTTGTATATTTTCTAGCAAAGTTTATCTGATTATTTTGATCACTAGCTCTTGGCTATATAATTTTCTTATGTTAAATGTAATTGGCGTCTGTAATGAACGTGTTATAGTGACATATACAATTTAATTTGCTAACCGTTATTTTAATTTAATTTTACCAACAGCGAAGGAGGTTTCTTTAAAGCGCATTTATACTTCCCTAAAGAATATCCTCTGCGCCCACCGCGAATGAAGTTCGTCACAGAAATCTGGCATCCAAATATTGAAAAGAATGGTGATGTCTGTATTTCGATTTTACATGAGCCTGGAGATGACAAGTGGGGCTACGAAAAAGCATCAGAGCGTTGGTTGCCGGTGCACACAGTGGAAACTATTTTGATATCCGTGATATCAATGTTAGCGGATCCTAATGACGAATCCCCAGCAAATGTTGATGCTGCCAAGGAATGGAGAGAATCCTACCCCGATTTTAAGCGCAAAGTGGCACGTTGTGTCAGAAAAAGCCAAGAGGAGTGTTCGTAGAAACCGGATTTGCTCTATATTTGTATATTTATATTAAAAATTTGATACATTAAAATGAATAACTGAATTAATAGACACATAAACTTAACCTTATATTTATCGAAAATGTTAGGAAGCAGTTATATTTGCTGCTGGGTTTCTGCTTAGGTGGTAATAAGGTTCTTATGAAATCGCTTTGTCTAGGTTTAATAACATATTATTTTAAATAAGGCCGATAGCACGAATAAGCAAGTGTATGTACTACTGCTTATCGTTTAAACATTACGAGTATAATTTGATTAGCTGCTTACTGCAATAACCCAGTTTAAGTATTTTTTGTAAGGTCCCAATACTGGGACAATATTAAGTAGATTGGTCGGATTTTTTTAGATAATGCATAACTTTAGAACATATGCATGTTGGGACCACTTGTACCTGCTCACTATAAGCACCGTGTCAACTCGGTTTTCATTTAAATTTACGCTGGTATCTTTGTCAATTCAAGTAACTAAAATGTTACGAGCATAAGATTAATGGCTAAAAGCTAAATAAAATATAATAATTTCTAATATTTTTCGCACGCCAACGTCGTCGCATGCAGACGTGATTTTTACTGTGCTCCGGGATAATAATTCTGAAACTCAAAAATGTAATGAGAAATTTTTTTAACAAATACAGTGTACCGCGCAAAGACGCTTAGTGTGATGAAATCACACAAAATAATTAATTAATAATAAACTAAACCTCGGCTAAGACGATGAGTCAAAAAGGCAATCTTGGCCAGCAGAAACGTGAGAATGACGAGCGTCAGCTCCCTTGGCAACGAAATAACGCGTACTTTTTTTTAGTCGCCGCGCCAACCGAAAACAACAATAATGCAAATTTAGACCGGCTGCGGTCTATCATCCCCAACCGGACGAACAAATTCTTGCACATAGCGAGATAGAGAGAGAGCCTTGTTGCTCTCCGTCGATACCATCCACATCTCAAAAGGTTCAAAGCGCAGAGTGCGCTACCGTGCAGGTATGCACTGACCAAAGATAGCTACGGTGAGTAGCACAGCAATCTCTTTAACTACCTCAACAATAACTACAACAACTACGAACAGTATCCATTGCTCGCTCAATTCCGTCTACTGCAAAATACGCCATCTACGAGTCATCCATGAAAACAAACCAAACCATAACTATTGTGTCGACCGCCGCGCTGACAGCTGACAGGTTGCAATGGATCGCTATATTCAAATATAAAGAAAGACGAGCCCTCTAAACCAAAAATTACCCGTGGTAATTCCAGCCTAGTTACGAGCAAAAAGCCCTCTGGTACTAATAGATTTGGAATTCTGGCAGATAACTCTGATGATCTGCCTCCTGTAGCTAAGGAAAGGAAGCCAAAGCCATCCATTTATATCACAGAAAAGAGCTGCAGTGCTCTCGTTAACAAAATAACTCATTGGGACGGAGAATTTCCACATAATTCCCCTCGTCAATGGGAGTATACATGAAACCAAAATTCAAAGGAAGTCTGATAATAATTTTAGAGTACTATCGAAGCATTTAAACGGCACTAAAAAGAACTTCTAACGTACCAACTGAAAATCAACTAAAAGAAAAAGCATTTACCGCAAAGACAGTCTACCACATCTTAAACAAAAATAGGAAGCCGCAACCACTCTTCAAGGTATAACTTGAACCAAAAAGCAATTCCTTACATAAATACGAAGTGCACCCAATATAAAAACTTCTGTTCCTACTGCGTCGTTAAATAACAGTAGAAGTGCCACATAAACGCAAAGGCCCGGTTCAATGTATAAATTGTCAAGAATATGTACATTGCGAGCGCACTGCACAGCAAGCAAAGGCCTCCCTAACACAAGACAGTGTGACAACTCATACAGCTAACTACAAAGGCTGCCCAATATATAAGGGGATGAAAAGTCAAATCGAACAGCGAGTTACCGCCATACACTCTCAAAACGGACCGCTTATAGCATCCAAATCAAACCCAGACGTCTTTACGACTGCAGCCAGATCTTCATTTGGCCCCGAAAACTTTACCAAAAATGTGACATTCACAAGTTCATTAAAACCAGGAGTGATGCCCCCTGCCTCAAATACACAGTATTCGACACAACTATGCAAGATTTAATGTGAAACCAATATCTTCTGTTACAAATGCTAGTATCACATCACACAAAAAAATCAATGGCTTCCCTCGTACATCGTATTATAGCATAAACTTGAGTTAGCTCAATGTCCACTCGAAAAACACATCGATGTAATGCTACTCTCAGAAACACACCTTGCAAACAAATATAATTTTAAAATACGAGGCTACTTATTGTATGGAACAATTTATCCCGATCATACAATTGGTTAGTGGTAAACAACTTACTATAGCCGCCGTACACAGCCCTCCCCGCTTCTTTATAACTGAAGGTGAATTTATGCAGTTTTTTAACTCATTAGGAAAACACTTCATAGCATCAGGAGACTACAATGCCAAGGACACCCACTGGGTATCTCGTCTCGTGACTCCAAAAGGAAAGCAGCTTTATAATGCAATAACAAAAGTATTATAATGCAATTAACAAGCTCGACTATGTCTCTCTAGGCAGACAAACATACTGGCCGACAGACCCCAAGAAACTACCCAATCTAATTGACTTTGCAATTTCTAAAAATACTCCCTGAAATCTGATAAGCGCCGAATATCTTTCAGATCTCTCATCTGATCACTCGCCTGTTCTAATTAACCTACTCCGACAGCCAGAAAATGTTGGTTAACCGATTTGATTGACTTCACAAACAAATTGGGTTACACAAAAATTATTCACACATTGAGCTTAAACTTCTCAACGCTGAAAATAACACCGACAACTTTGCTAACGCGAGTCCGTCTTAGACACCGCAGCTCGCTTGAAACACCTCAAACTCCACAAGCACATTACAACCAAAAGAAGACAAATCGCCATCTGCACGGGAAAGGATAAAAGGGGCCACACGTAAACTAACCAAAGCCTTAAACCAAGAAGGAGCATATGCCGAATGCCACTTTACAGATCAATTTTACACATGTTCTACAAAACACTCACTATGGAAAGCTCACCAACAGAAAGAAAGAGCCAGCACATTTGTCGCTAACCCTAAAAATGTTTTCCAACAAAATCCACACATTCGTTTATCATTCCGGCTTTTACAAATGACTCCACAAAACTTGTCCTTATGACAGAGAAATGGGAAAAGTCAACCGTCATAATTACACCGAAGCCAGGAAAAGATCACACAATGCCCTCGGCGTACAGACCTATAAGCCTATTATAGTGTGCCGGGTCACGCAGCCGCTTAATTTATATACCTAAGCTAACATATTCAATAGTCAGCGGTGCAGCTTAAAGTAACGCACTTTATTGTATAATTTGTTTGCGCTGCCCACTGTACTTCTTCTAGTTACTTTATGCTAAGCTTAAGTTGTTGTAATCACGGCCCAGCTGCCCACGCTCCCTCGCTACCTTATTGCTCTCTCTCTCTTTGATCTAAGCATTGACCGTTTTCGGTGCTTATGCCCTTATACATATTATTATATATCGCTTTCGTCTTGTCAGCTGCATCGCGCATCGCTACGACAAATAAAACATAAAATTCGAAATATACTTTGTTCTTATTGCAACAGCTAATAAAAAAGCTTATTAGCTAAACATTGGTGACCCCGACATGATTTCTTTATCGTTAAATCGAACAATTAGTAATTCGCACTCGCGCTTACAAAAAAGTGTCTCTAGCTA
>SCDZ01000906.1:0-19481 GCA_004143845.1 Drosophila lacertosa | reverse complement strand
GAAGTTTCTAGCCATGTCCGTGATGACCTATTCGTTGTATTGGGACATTTTAACATCCCAAACATCTCGTGGTCATCTTTTGCCTCCTCAAATTACCTTGTTCATTCAGCCCAGCATGACTTTTTAGATGGTATGCTTGACCTTTCGGTGTTTCAGATTAATTCGATTTCTAATCTGTCTAATAGAAATCTTGATCTTATTTTTATCAACGATCACCTTAATGTTAAGGTCTCTAGGACCTCCCGTCTGTCTGTCCCCGAAGATATATATCACCCTACAATAGAAGTTACTTTATGTGATTGCAAATCTTCAATTTGCATTCACCAACCTCTTATAATCCCCGCCGTTGCTTCCGTAGAGGTAACTACGCTTTATTAACTGAGCTTATTTATACAACCGATTGGTCAATTCTGTATGATGGGTTGACATAAATATTGCTTATAACTTTTTTTTATTAAACTTTGATTTCACTCTAAGATGTGTGTATTCCAAATAGTATCCCCTTGACCAATTTATCTAAACCACCATGGTTTACTAGAAGACTGCTAGTCTTAAAAAATATTTAATCAAAATTATGTTTTAGAAAGTTCAAAAATTTGTTTTGACTTGTCGAAATACCTCTTAGCCAAGTCAAACTTCTTTATTCCTAATTCTCAGTGTTATAAGAATTATCTTGCACGTTGCAAAAGGCCATTTGCTCAATACCGTAAGCAATTCGTTAACTTTGTTAAGCTATAGAGAAAGTCTTCAGGTCTGCCTTCCTTTTTCTTTCATGTGACTAAAACAGCAAGCAATGATTCCGCTTCCTCGGTTCGCTTTGCTAACTTTTTCAAATCAACTTATTCCTCTGTCTCCGCTAGTCTTTTTTTTATCCATATAACATTGTTTCTGCTAACTCTAGCATTGCTCCCACTGTATCATACTCTTTTCTTCTTTCCTCTATAAATTCCTTAAAATCCTCATACTCTGCTGGGCCAGACAATATTCCAAGTTGTCTTCTCAAGGATTGTGGTGGTTCCCTTCTTCGTCAATTGCAAAAGCTTTTTTAACAATCCCTTGAATCAGCTGTCGTTCAGATCATTCCTTTACACGAAAAAGCTGGTAGGTCTGACATTACGAGCGATTGGGGCATAACTGTATTGCTACCCTTTGCAACATTTTTGCAAATCACTAATTTCCCCTGCTCAGTATCGTTTTGTTAAGAGTTGGTGCACTACGACCAATTTGTTATAATGTTCCTTATTGGTTTAATTATGGTTTTCTAACTAAAAAGTAAGCTGATGTCATATATACTGACTTAGCTATGTACTATACTTGACCTTATATTTTACATTCAAAACGCGACCATATTAGTATTCCTCCCCTGTAGCTCTCGTGAATTTCTTCATAATTAAAGGGTAGAACCCAAAGAGTCTTCTTAAGGTCTCATACTGGTTCAAGTATTTTCTGGAGTACCTCAGTTATTCCATAGACAATAGGTAATTATAGATTTTATTAAATGATGGTCGAAGAGTTTAATGATTCATTCACCACAACTTAAACGCACAATATACCTCTGACATCTCTCTCCCCATAGTCATATCCTTGCTTTCAACATATCTTCAGCAATTACAAATCACTCTCAGCTATAAGGGGCATTGCTTTCCGGACTGACTAAATATTCATTTTTTTCACATATGTATATATATGAATTTTGTTATTATAAGGTTTAGTTTAAGGCTTACACGTCAATCTCTTTTAAAGATAGATAAATAAAATGGTGAAATCCCAACAATCAATGGCTTCCCTACGTATATATACGTGGAACGCTAATAGCGTGGCACAACATAAATATAAAGAAGCTCAATTCTTACATGAAAAAAACACATCCACGTAATTGTACTTTCAGACACTAATTTTACAAATTTTTAATTAAGAGGCCCCTTATTCTACGAAACAAAACATCCCGATGGTAAAGCACATGTTGGGACTGGTATTCTGATTAGAAACCGTAACCATCAAAACTGCCATAAAGACCTTTCTGAAAACTATCTACAGGCCACATCTATAAACATACAATTGGAAAGTGGTAACCAACTCTAGCCGCCGTATACTGCCCCCGTCACCTCTTCATAACTGAAAGGGAGTTCATGCAGTTTTTTAGCTATGCAATTATAAAAGCCAACAACATGCTTGACCATGTTACTCAAGGCTGACCAACATACTGGCCGATAAGCCTTAAGAAACTACCCGATTTAATTGGTTTGCACTTGCTAAAAATATCGCCTGTTCTAATTTCCTTACTCCGACAGCCAGAAAACGTTGATCAACCGATTAGATTGACTTCACAAAAAATTAATTGGGTTAGATACAACAAATATATAAGTTTACATATTATGCTAAAAGCTCTTCTCCAAGCTGAAGCTAACATCAACCGTTTATACACTGAAAACCAACACCGAGGAATGTTTGCAACAACATACAAACTAGTCAGATATTGTAGTAGTAGAACACAAGAATAATTACTATACCAAGCTTTTATCCTAGCCATCTCGTGACATGCCAAACAAGGTTGCGCATCCGATCCCGTCTTTATCGTAATAACCTCTAACCCCAGCGATAGACTCATGGATTGTACAATCATATTACAGAACACATTAAGTGTTAAATATTAAATTAAATATTATTAAATATTTATTTGTAAGATATGTCAGATATGAGTGTCATTATAAAGAGAAGATTCAATAAATAACTAGCTATAATTTTTTAAAATTTACATTTTACAGATTTTGTTAATTGATTCTCAACTTATTAAACTAAAGTAAAACGTTAAAAACTTGCTTAAGAATTTCTCGTCCAAGTACAGTATAATTTTGCAATTGTTTCTCTAGTACGGAATGAAGCAATACATATACGAGCAATGTATATACCAGCATCGCTCTTATACCCTTTAAGATTACAATGTAATTGATGCTGATGTCAAAACAAATTGTAAATTTCATACCTCACTATTCCATACTTTCTTTAGGCTCTTATACAGGCACTGGTTGATGCACCGGTTCTAGCTCGTCGGCTTTGGGGGTGGATGTGTTGCCTTAACATTAAGGACTTTTAACATTTCAATAATAGATAAAAATGAACATGCTTGAAAAGGTTATCCTAAACCATTGGACGGAAGAGGATAAAAACTTGAAAATATTATGAAAAGAACAAAAATTTAAAGACGCAAGCGAGACTAACGGTCTTATAATGCTTAATTAATTAAAAGATATTTTCCCTTCCTATGGTCAACCTGACAAGGTAAGTTTCAGTCGACCTATTTTCCTACGCCTTCGCGGTTAGCATGAGTCCAGCAAAAGAACTAAAAATTTGTAACTTTAGTTAAATGACGTTATTAATAAAAACTTGGGTACATATTTGTTTTGGACAACTAGTAAACAAAATATAAAAATATCGAAAATTTCTATAATTTGTAAAAGCTGTTGTCTCCTTGAAAAAATTAGTTAATTTGTATAAATCCCATACATTTGGGTCTCCCCGATATTTCGTAGTCTTTTTCGCAACGCAAACAATATTCGATATCCAAAAAATTGAAGTTATATTTCCTATCCTTTTATAATTCGTAATGCAATTAAATAATCATTAGGTTTTATAAACAATTATGACATCTTTATGCCGCTATATATGCTGAATTTTGTGTTTCTGTCATTGTTTTTGCTTAGTTTCGGACTTTTTTATTCAAGCGCAACATCCAGCCGTGAAATTGTATTTAATTTCCTTCAACATGTAAGACGTTCAAATAAACATACTTATATTGGTTTGTATACTTACAGTAAAGTTAAATATCTAAACATTATCTGAAATATGATAGACCTTTTAATAAGACTTTTTGCTATTTGAGCCCTTTTAAATGGAAATCTCGATAGATCGCCTACCCAAGATATTCCTAAAAATTGCGATCTCCTTGCCACTTCGAAACATCGGGCCTTGACTAGAGTTTCCTGTGGCGCAGATCGATTCCGGCATGAAGTTCCTGTAAAATTTGTGAGAAAATTGCTCTTTTTTCTGATTTTAAGTTAGTTTGACATTGTGCAAGAGGTCTTTAATGAGCACTGACATGTCATAAGAGAGACTGGGGTATCTTCATGGGGCTTTACATATATTGCTTACTTCTGTTGCTCATAGACTGGGATTGCCCCTTCTTTCTACTTTTTTAAAAGTTGTTTGGACGCTGTGATAGAGGAGGATGGGTCCTTCAGCTTGGGTCGACTTTTTTTTGATCACTTAGCCAATCGAAATGGAGTTGATGCATCCACACTGGCTTTTGACCCCTTCACTTATTAAATTTCAAAACTTGTAATTTAAAAAGACAGTTTTTTCCTATTTGACTTTTATACTGGATTTTTGAAGTTGGCTGTGATTCCTTTTCCAGTGTCAGCCATCTGCCGTTTAAAGTCTACTAATGTAAGGTTCCTATATATTTTAATTTAAATTTAAGTATTATCCTCAACCATAAACCGAAGCCATATTGTTATGGAGTTGATAAGCCTTGGCGTTAACATGCCCAATTGTCGAAAAAATACGCGCCACCACGACAATTAAAAGCATCGCCTTATTTATATTATTACTGCACGAACTATATTTAAACACAGCAATATTACTCTGTTTACCAATGACCCAACTCGATGTAAATCGTAAAACACTTGCTTAATTTCCATATACTTTTGAATACGCAGAAATTATATTTATTCACAACACATGTAATACAAGTAGTTAGTAGATTATATAAAGGGTGTCGTACTTTTTTTTATTATCTGCGTATTGAACTGTTCAGCGGCAAGTATGGCGAATATGTTGGATACATCGGGTTTGATTGCGATGCTCTTTGCAATACACATGCGTCTTGGTACTGAGATTGCATATTCATTACTCCCATTTGCATTGGAAGCTGAGAATTTGGATATTCACCACCCGAACTATATGCCGATGTTGGGGGACTCTGCTGAGGAGACATTCTGTAGCTGTTAATGGCTCCATAATGTGACATAAGATTTGGACTTATGTGAACATTGGTTGTTCGGTTATTTGAACTAGAGCTTATAGCCGTTGAGGCATGTTGTATTGGTGCGGACGGTGTGTTTCGGGTATTTCTATTTGTGTTCTGGGTTGTTGGAATCGGCGATATATTCATGTTACCAGTGTAGTATTTATGGTATTGTAGAGGTGTTACTTGAGTTTGCAACATATTAGGGGGTGTCGAAATGTTTCTATTTTGCATTAATAAATGTGGCGGAGGGGTCATGGAGTTAGGTGGAATCGGATGATGTGGCGAAGGTGTTAAATTCGCTTGAGCTCCTGGGGATGTATTGCATGGCTGAGTTTCAAGACAGTTAGTAAGTTGTTGCAATTTCGAAAGACTACATAAATTTCCAACAAGAGCTGGTGTAGCTGCGCTACTATTTGATGAAATTGATTGGTCATTATTAGTACTGGAAGATGATGGCCCTAATGAAGTCGAGACTGGTAAACGAGGTGCGTTTGATACAATATCATTTGAAGGCATATTATTTTGTAAATAAAAATTGTTTACAGCGCAGGCCGACGATGGTTGTTCAATCCGTTGATGAGAGTTTGATAGGGAATGAACAGAGCTATTAAGAGACATCCTCTGTTGAATCACAGCCGGCATTCCAACTATATCATAATTTGATGGAGGCGTCGAAAAATTTTGTGTAAGCTGCGGAATAGGTATGTAATCCAACGTTTGCATGTTTTGCTGATGACTATGCTGTCCACTCGATTGCGTAAACTGTAGACCACCTATTCCATCTTGCTGGTTTTTCGAAATATTTGGAACAGAGCTCTGAGTGTGTTGATGGTGAGTATTTTGAGACGATGTTACAGTTGGAACTTTACTATCACGCTGTTGAGAATTATTAGAGGAGTTGGTATTCCGAATTTGCTTGGGGGTAGTTGCTCTATGTGTTGTAGCTGGAGATCCCGCAACAATGTCCGTCTGAAAAAAAAGAAATCACTGAATTAGTAAGTTCACCACTGACGTTTCGAACTGGCCGACGTTCTGGGAAAATCCATGACTACAGACATAAGCGCGGGAATGTGCCGCGACAATGTTATGCACCGCCGCGGTAATACAGCCCATATTAGCCGATAAAGCTGGTGTTTTATGGCAACGACGGCCGCTTGGCGGAAGTTCTGTCTAGATGGTTAGGTATAACTTAAAGTTTTTGGATTCAAACATAGCGAAATGTATCCCTCCCTAATAAACGTTTTACTTCTAATTCTTAACGAGTTTGCCAAAAAAAGAAAGAACTTGGGAAACATGTTGGTTTACAAAAAGCCCGTGGAAGTGCGTGATACCAAACAGGTATTGCATGGAGCTGTTTTTAAAAAACGAATATAAAAACACAACAAAATGCCTGTTGGTAAGTTAAGAGAAAATAATCTGAAAGCACGCAACCGCAAGTCAATTGCGTGATGCGTACCTTTGCAAAATAAATAATCAACAAGGCACTGCCATGTGTCTTCAACAAACGACCTTTTACAGTTTGGGACCAAAGAGGAAATTGTGACTGCGGCATTGGGTGCTGAATAAAATAATTAAAATAAATCATGTAAGTGAGTTATAAGTGAGACTTTAAAGACTATGTTAAAATTAATAAAAAATAAAATGTAGAATATAGAATATAGGTAAGTAAAAAATATATTGTTGGGCCAAGACAGAGTCAACCATACAGTGTACTTTTTCAGTCCGATGAGTAACAGTAACGCCGACAAAAGCGACCGGACACACTACAAAAGCAACGATAGTATAGATTTAGATAGCATGCCATATAAAAAATGTTTTCTCGAAATATGCAACTTTCCACAAGAAGTCTGATTTCAAGTTAGTGGTTTGACATTGTGCAAGAGGTCTTTAATGAGCACTGACATGTCATAAAAGTTACGAAAAGTTATTTTACTAAGCGGTGAGACAGCGGTATCTTCATGGGAATTTACATTTATTGCTTACTTCTGTTGCTCGTAGACTGACACTATAGGCTCTGGTCATATGTACGCCTTTATATTTGTATATATTTCAATCATTAAATTTCAAAACTTTTAATTAAAAAAAGATACTTTTTTCCTAAGTGACTTGTTTACTGAAAATTGAAGTTGGCTGTGCTTCCTTTTTCAGTGTCACCCATCTGCCGTTTAAAATCGACTAATGTAAGGTTTCGATATATTGTAATTTAAAGTTTAGTATCATCCTTAAACTTAAGCCATAGCCCATTTAGTTATGGAGTTGATAAGCCTTGCCGTTAAAGTGCCCATTAGAAAAAAGTTAAAGGAGTATAGTTTATTGTTGAACAAATACGCGCCACCACGACAGTTTAAAGCATTGCCTTATTTATATTACCGCACGAAATATATTTGAATGCAACCATATTGCTCTGTTCACCAATGACCCAACTCGATGTAAATTGTAAACAACTTGCATAATTTCCATATATTTTTGATCACGCAGATACTATATTTATTCACTACACATGTGATACAAGAAGTAAGTATATTATATAATATAGTGTGCCGTTTAAATTTTTTATGTTTATTTATCTGCGCATTTAACTGTTTAGTGGTAAGTATGGCGAAATTAGTTGAGGAATTTGATATTCGAGTATTCGGCCGCGTTAATCCGTGTGTATCAAAACAAAAAAAAAACATATTATGAAATGGATCCTGTACAGTTGCGCGTAGTAATTGAGACACCAGTGTATAATGCAATAGCAATGCAAGCGCGAGACTACAATACAAGAGAGGCGAACCTTAGGAAAGAGCTGCAACAGATTTCCTCTAGTTTAAAAAACACGCACCTCCTGTTACCAGGATGAAAGAATTTTTTACGTGGCAATACATAAGTCTTTACCCTCTCTCCTAAATGCCGCCCGGCGCTGTGCCTGCCACGCTCCTACTGATGCGATCCTCTTGTCATTTAATTCATTTACTTGACTTCACGTTCAGTGACAAGACACAAAGCAGTTTGTCATCTTACAATATTACTACGAGGTGGAATCAAAGCTCAATTTTCTCACCAATACGGGGTGAAAAGTTCAGGGGGACGCCTTCGTGGTTAATCTCTGTGCTTATTCGAAGTTGTACACCTAGCCCAACTGTGTAGAAGATTTTAAAGCGTTAGATGTTAACGACCCTTTCAAAAAAGGCATTATCGGGAAATCCAAATCCCCATATAATAAACCGATATGGGTTGTGGATCAAATAGGCCCTGACGAGATGAGCAATAGACTTTGAAAGCTCAATCTCAAAACGATTGGCGACAAGTACCCGATCATTACACTGATATTGACAACCTTGAGTAAAGCCAAATTTTTTACGTCACTCGACTTGAAACGAGTTACTCGGGCAAAGCAGGTTCGTGAGGAAACGGTTTTTTCACTAAACGGTGGGAAGAACGACTTTTGTCGACTCCCCTTTGGTCTGATGAATGCCGGTAGCATCAAAGGTTGATTGCATCCTAAAGAGATTTATGGAAGCAAATAACATTTTGTTAAAGAATGTGTCGAGTATCTTAGCATTATTTTAACTAATAACGGCGAATAATGGCTCTGAAAAGGTTAAAGCCATTTAGCACTTCGAAGAGCCGAAAGCAGTGTTTAGCGTCAGGTCTTTCATGGGTTAGCAAGCTTTTAGCGTTGATTCTGCGATCGCGAAATATCTTTTTGACATCCTGAAGAGGTAAAATGAGACAGCACGAAAATATATTGAGCTATATATTAGCGTGGGAAGAGTTAATATTAATGTAACCAAACTAGAGACTTCTTCGATTTGACCGCGTACGTCTTACCCTACGGCACTGGAGCAGTCATTTTCCAAAATGGGAGGCAAACAACGCTACTAACGAGCGAGAGTTGCTAGCTATCGTATTGGATTCGTCATTTCAGGGATATCAATATATTTACCGACGACCAGCTGCAATCGTTCACAAATAACCACGCCAATATCATATGGTGAATAGTCACTAACCTACAGTCTGGAGTTATCCGAGAAGTCTTTAAACTGTTTCGGAAATCAAATTGTGTTAAACGAAGTTTGTTTTCCTCTAAAGATAAATTTCTTCGTATTCCCCAAACAAAACCTTCATCAGGCCAAATGAAGTCAACGCTATTTATTGCAGATTACCAGATTTGGGTGCAATTGAGTATGATCTGGTGAAAACCTTCAATTCCACAAAGTTTTGGTTCTATAAGATTTTTGCGGTCGAGTCTTCGACGTTAATGACAAATGGAAAATAATTACTTAGGAAAACATCAATCAGGTCAGGCGGGAATACTGCTTCCAGAGGGAATACAAATGACAAGATTAGGAAACGAGATGGTCCTTCTGAAATTAGCGCAAGCGAAAAATACGACGGGCACCCGAAAAAATAGGAACTTGGACAGGCGCTAATTATTTTACATACAGGGGAAACGTTGCAAATCGAAATTTTTTCTACTGACAATAATTAACGTTATCATACCATATTCCATAGTAAACAAGCTGTGCATGAAAATAACAGTCTTCTCAGTCGCCCACAAAGGTACGGTCTTGGAGCTCCAGGACAACTTAGTGGCGATTGGTCAAATGTTGGTCGTACCAATCTACTAACAAACGGCAACAGCAGACAACCCGAAGGCAGTACTTGCGAACTATGCCTTCACTCTCATTGTCAGACAATCGAGCTATTTCGGACTCGCAGCTGTGGTTGATGACGTCGTTCGCCATCATCAACGGAACCCTATATATGATCCGTATCCAGAATTGGTTCCCGCCAGTTACGGCATCTTAAATATTAGCGGCCATGAAATCCACTGACTATGAGAAGAAAACCTTAATTTTATCAACGAGATTAGGAAGTGGAATTGGGACCCAACGATTTGGGAAAAGCCACTGACTGAAGTCATGAGCGTGGAGGATATGCCGTGACAATGTTTTATCAACTGAAATATTTAGTTTTAGGTTGGATTCAAACAAAGCGATGTGTATCACCCGCTAATCAAAATTTTACTACTACTTAAATGGACTAATTGGTATATTAAAAAATTTAACTGTATTTTCAGAAAGTAGTTTATTCGATTCAACCATTTATAATAATAACCACGTTGTAGTCTTATATACACAAAATCACTCTAACATATACAACAAGCTGTACACCTTACTTACCGGCTGAGCTTTGCTCTTACTATGGAAAATATGATCTTTAACAACATTAAAGGTAAGCGCACGATCTCAATGAAATGTAATGAAAATCAAATATATATGATTAATACAAACGCCAAGCTGTACTACTACTTTGGGAAAAGCGGATTATTTTAAGTAATACTTATGCATATGTAAGACCAAGCCCAAGCAGTCTCTAGTTTTTAGTCTCCGAGACATACTAAGTAACACATTTGGTTTTTGTAAAAATAACCAAGCCACTAGTTTCTTATTGTTTTGCAATTTCTGTTCCTAATAAAGAATATATACGCATAATGGACTAAGACATGCTGTCTTTTGCCTGTTTTACGCATGCACAGAGGCAAGTACATTTTTTTTTAAATTACTAAGATATGACGTTTTCAAAACGACATAGGTTCGCCAGCAAAAATCCACATAATTCCTCTCAAAAAGTGTATCGGGCGAAGATATGATGCTACGCAGTTAAAAGATATAAAATAATTAAATAGTTTCAAAGTTACCTGAACAGAAAGTTTCCTATTTGAATGTTGATGAGGATTTCCTATTATATTTAAATTTGGCGAACCCTCTGGAGTCATATTCAGATTTATATTGTTTTGTTGTTGCATATGTGAATTTTGGATAGACATGTGCATAGGTGTTGTTGCCGACTGATTTTGCATTGAGCAATCAGAAAACTGCCTATGCATAAGTCCATTGGTGTTTTCAGATCCATGATTACCGGAACCTCCAATGCCCGCAGAAGAGTCCATATTTATTTGAACATTAATTCCACAATCATAATGCTGTATGGGCGCGTTTGAAGATGATTCCGACGTATACGTCATACTAGAATTAACATCAGGTTGTCCGCCGACTTGCAAATTTGAATGATTTACGGACTGTAAAATGGGTTGAGATACTTTAAGTTTTTCTTCTCGTCCACCACCTAATGTTATGTTAACACTGTGCTCAGTTTTTTGTTTTGAAGGCACGGTCGATGGTTCCCGGCCCAACGAACCAGATAATAATATTGTTGATTCTGTTTGGTTTGAATTTGTATTTGTATTTCGTGGTATATTGTTTTGGGCGTTGCCTATGGTTTTTAATTGTTGTGCATGATCGGTCGCTTTAAATTGTTTTTGTTGATTAGTGCATTTCTCAAAAAGATTTGATTGATTAACATTAAAATCATGACAATTAAGTGATTGTACTTCATCTCTCGAAGTATTCACAGCGCTAATACTGGATAATGGTTTTGCCAAATCATCTTTTTTTCCGCCAATTTTTTTTTCAATCTTTTGTTTATCTTTTGTATGATGCATCTGATGATGTGCTTGCATTGCCAAATTAGCCGACTGATACAAATTCTGTGTAAAGTTGTGTGTATACGCCATCGTTGTAGCCAGGTCTTTATGAAATTGTTTTTGGCCTTTTTGGGACGCAGGGTCTAAATTACAAAGATTATAGCTGTAATAGTCCCACTGCCAATATTGAGAGGTGTGATGATAATTAGGCATCTGATTGATAGGGAACTGAGATGTTATAGAACTTTGCAACTGTGGATGGTCATTGTTTTTTAGTTGAATTTTATCTCGTACAGGCAATGAACAAGCTGAAACACGCGAATTTGATTTTTCTTCTTCTTTCACTTGAAGTAAATGATTTGGCTTATGTGTGTCCTTTTCTGAATTAACTGTCACTTTATTATTGTGAGAAGCATCCTGTTTTTTGCAAAGGATATTAATACTTTCAGACTTTCCAGTAGAAGATTCAAAAGATGTTTTTTTATTTATTTTCTGTTTTACATCAACTTCTTGCATCAGAGGCCCTTCAGATTTATCAGTGCTTACATTTTCACTGAATGCTTTTGGCTTCTCAATATCAATATATGCACATTTTCCCAAACTACTCAACCCCTTCATCTCAGAAAGATCAGGTTTATTGGAATTAGTTATTTCAGGAGCAGCACAATTAATGGTATCACCTTTGAAGTCTTTATTTTTTTTGGTGCACGCTTCAACAGCTTGAGTAGAAATTAAGTCCGATGATAGGACAACCCCCGATGATTCTTCTACTGAAATTGTGGATGAGGAACAAATTTTTAAACTTTGATCATCTACATTATGCTGTAATATTTGCTGTATTACACCATTATTATTTTCTGACCGAACATCATTTACAGCGGGTACTTTTGTTTCAGGTCTTTTATCTACGGGTATGACGTTTTTATCATTTTCAGAAACGTTAGAGTTTCTTAAACCGTGTTCTTCCTTATTTATTTCAGAGGAAGCCACTAAAATTGAGTCATTCCGGTTTTCAGAACTATCTTTGCCTTTGCATTTGGATTCAGTATTTAATATATTTTCTGCTGGACTTACATCAATTTTAGTTTCAACAGGTATATTTTCACTGCTCTTTGTTTCCAATGAAGTCATTTCAGAAAACAATGCTTTTTTAGTTTTCTTTGCAACTGCATCTAACACTTGCTCATTACAATTGTCCGAAGAGATTATTTCTCTTTCTTTTGACTCGGGCATATGCTCATTTAACTGATTTTCTGTAATATTTACAATTTCTTCAACATTATCTAATTCATTTAATATAACTTTATTGAAATTTTGCCCGGTTGATTTAGTTTCTTCATCCCGTTTTCCATTCGATTTTTTGCCTCTCAATTTGGGTACAATATTAATGGGTTTATCAATTAGTTCATGTTTCATATTTTGCTTCACTTCTTCGGAAGAACCTCGTTGTAAAATAGAATGTTTGTCTAAAACTTCCTTACAATTTTGTTTATCGACAAGGTTTACAGTAATTTTATCCTCATTATCTATATTACTTTCACGTTCAAAATGCTTTCTTTTGTTAGTATGAGGTATCAATTCCTTCCGCTTAGCCAGACGTAACGCTCGTTTAGTCAACATATTGTATTCTGAGGACTCGGAAGATTTTTTTGAATATTTACTATCCGATGAGTCTGAATTATCAATCATATCTTCAATAGTACGTTTACCTCTTTTAAAATCATGTTGTGTTAATTGTGTAGGTTCATAGCAAATACTCTTTAAGCTAGAATTATTTTCGGTGTTCTCAAAGGTGGACTTACATGTTTTTGTACCATTTTTAAGATCTTGAGATTCAACTTTATCCTTGGTTGTTTTCTTTAAAAAATCTTCATTTCTATTTTCAATTAATTGAATACTTAAATATTCACGATTAGAAATTGGTGTAATAATATTATTTGGTGATTTTGAAACTGACAATAACGGGCTCCATCTTAAGCAATCAGCTTCAATTATAACTCTAGTTTTGCTTTCAGCTCGTTTATTATGATGTAACAAAACCATTTTCCAATCTATTTTAACAGTGATTTGATATCTTATGTCTCCGTCATTTTTTCTCAATTTTATAAAGTTTAACAGCTCAAATGCCAGCGCAATATCAGAAATAGCCAAACCTGTTTTAATGGCTATATCTTTGAATGTTATTGTATTTGAGTTTCTGTACTTAAACAAGTATTCTAATACAACTGATTTCCAATATGAAAAGTATGACAAGCGCCCAAGATCAGAAAGTGGTTTTTCCGGAGTTCCTAACTGACCTTCTTCTCGACTAAGTAAATAACTAAAGTCTATTAAAAATCTTCCATAGCCTTGTCTTTGATATTGGGGCAAAGTCAAAATACATGATACATTGTACTTTTGTGAGCAGTGCTTTTCTTTGGAAAAATATCCAACGAGATGACAGCCAACTTGATCGTTTTTGGTAAGTATATAAAATAAAAATGGCTCAACGTCATAATAAAGAGTTTTATGATCTAAAAAAAACTTTGCGAGTAGGCATAAGTTTTGGCAATAAATTTTGTTAACATTTCCATCCACTTCGAAAACAGATATATCACCTTGTCGAAAAATTTCAGTTCCAGGTGGTTGTTTCCATATACATTTATTTTGATGTCTATCCAATACAGATCTACTTTTGGTATATTTAAGACAAAATTCACATAAGTAAAGTTTTAACAGCCTAAAAATAAAAGAAAAGGAAAGATATGTTAAACGATCAAAATATTAAACGGAGCTGCTTTATACAGTTTATAATTGTTCAACTGACCAAAGCATTTAATATTTTTGTTATTTTGTTTAAGTTATTGGGTAAAGGTTTTGTACAAACAAATGTTGTATGTTAAATGAAGCATTTGCAATCAGCAATTTTAGTAAGTTTTAACAGACTAATCGATTAAGACTTGAACGTCTGTCAATCCGGTCAACTGTACCAATACTTCAATCACAGAAATTAATAGATATATTTTATGACTTTATAAGCTTTATTATTATGCTCGATCTAAAGTTGTTTGCAGATAAATCGCTCTTAGTTTTTGTACAGTTATGTCGCTACACATGCTGAATTTTGTGCTATTTTTTAATTTTTTTCACAAAGTTTACCTTTTTTCTAAGCGCTTCATGAAAATAAGAAAATTTAATATAATATATTTTAGTTGTCCGTTATATGTAAGATGTAATAATGAAAGTACTTATATTGCTTCTTATTTTCAATAAAGATAAATAATTAAACATAATCTAGCATTTACAAACCCAGTTTATTAGAATTTTTTCCTTTTTAAACGCACCCGTATAAATCGTAAAAAATACAATCACATTGCCAATCGAATTATCAGGACTAGACTGTTAAGTTTAATTATTTTGACGTGTATTTTAGTAGCATCGTACTGATATACAGTGGCAACAAGAGCATAAATGTAAAATTGCATAATACAGCCAGAAATGGTTACCGAAAACATATATACCTACTTTATGGAAGGGATATTCTATTTTTATTGTTACTTACACCTGCCGTACGGTTTAATAATTCAAAGGATACGTAAATATTTATATAAATTTAAGCTTGCTTTGATAAATTTACCTGGCGTACTCTTGTGGAAATGGACTTGAATACCATGTTTCAATATTCCATTTTCCCATTTCAATTGATTTGGGGCTTTGTCCACAATAAATTGGTGATCGATTTTTCTCAGTAGACATTTCGGAATGGTTTGCAGACACTTTTATAACAGCTTTCTGTAGAACTTCTTGATACAAGTTAACATCAAAATGATTAACACCTGGCGGTAGATGTTGATTTTCTATAATATAAATTGAATTTTAATTTTTGTATTGTTATTATTATTGTATTATATATATTACTATATTATATATAATATATATGTATTATATATTTATTTATCTCCTTCAATTAGACTGTTGTTTTGACATTTTTGTAAAAGGACTATAAAGGCAATTTTCCATCTAACTTAAAGTTTTTAAGTGCTTACAAATAATAATAAACAAAACTAACTTTTATTTTTTAATTCTTTTATGTAATCTTTATGAAATATATCAAAGAGAATGAAAGTTTGGAATTTTCCTTAAAGTGTAGGCAATTGATCCATATGAACGAAATCTATATTTTTCCAATGCTCTAAATATCTGTAGGTATTTCATATTTTATGTGGTAGTTAAAGGCCTTTTATGCGACATCCAAATCGCATGACTATAAAATTTAAATGAAATGATTATTATTATTACAACAAAGCTGATAAAATAAAATTTTATGATCATAAATAAAAGTGTTGACATTTTTTTATCTCTTGAAAATGCAATATTTAGTATTAATTTATGTTGAAATAAATAATTTTTCCACATACCAAATGGTTTACTCCTGTTCATTAATTTGGTATTCTGATCCTTTGAGTTTTCCATACATACATAATCTTCTGTGTTGCATAGAACATCACCTATAGCTTTCTTCTGTGGTTCTTCAAATTGTTCTTTCGAACTAATCATTCGACATTTTAAAACAGTTTCCTCAGTAAGGTACGGAATATCATCATCACGTTTCGTGTATGCTTTAGAAGATTCAAGCGGCATCGATTTTAAAATTAACGTTCGTTTTTTCCCCAAATTCGAATGAATTTGTTTCGGTGCCAAAGCACAGTTTATGGCATTATCGGATTTGTCAGATGTATATTTGTTCGATTTATTGGATTCAGTGGTTGGGGATAATTTATATATATCTGATATACATTTTGAATAGTTAATGCATTTAAAATTTTTAATATACTTGTTATCAACTGAATTTTTTGCTACTGCAGCAAATCCCCAATTTTCAGAAGACGCTGCCAGTAAACTTTCGGTTTCGTTTGCAGATCGAGAGTCTTTTTTTTTTTCATTATCAAATATATTTTCTTTTAGTGTACTTTTGTCCGTGTCATAGTCTTCTTCATCATTATCATCATCGCATTCAGAACTATCACTTGAGCTATCACTGGAATCAGACTCAGAGCTGGACGAAGTACATGAGTCTGACGTTGTACTTTCATCTTGATCTTCACATGCAGCGTTCTTTTCGTCATCATCATCTTCTTCATCATCACTATCACTTGACGAAGTAGATGATAAATCCGAATATGTACGTTTTCGATTAAGTTGACTTACAATATGATCACGATATATTCTTTTTTGCTTTACTTGAGAACTATACTTGTCAATAACGCAATTTTTTTTTTTTTGTTTATGGCTGACATCATTAATGCATTGTTGCGACGTTGATGGATTTTCTATACGATCTTCAGTTTTGATTAACTGCCGCTTGCAACTAGAATGTGGTTTTTGGGAGACATTAGAATACGAGGTAGTTCTGAAAAAATAAGGGATGCATTATAGTTTACAAAATTTGTTTCTTCTATAATAAAAAAAACAGTATTTTTTCTACAACGGTTTGAAATACATTATGTATAAATTATCTATAATATAAAAAAACAAATATACCGCTGAAAAGTTTTTTATTTGTTTTTTGAAAAGCATCAGAGATTATGCAAAAATATAATTGCGTTTATTTAATTGGGGGATAATTATTTAAAAAGAGATATATTTCGTTTTTTTTAAATATTGTGGTATTAACTTATATTAGAGTACAAATGATATGGTTTGAAGACTGAAAAGTATAACAGATTTTACATAAATTTTTTTTAATCAAGTACAGCTTCATATCTTATGTATCAGAATTAATTTGAACGGTCTTCCAATATGTTTAATTTTTAAATATTTTATATGTAATATATATAATAGTATAATAATAAGTTTATACACATTATATATGTATATATTATATATTATAACTTTTCTTTTATACGTGATTTTCAGAGCAACGATTCATATTTGTTTCAGGCATATTCTACATTTATTTTGCATTAGTTTTTTAAATTCGGCTTTTAAGGCAATATTGGATTCACTAGTCTGAACTATTTTTAAATCAAGCATTTCTAATTGTTCTAGACTGCGCAGCATAAAAGGTTACGTTCAAATTAAGAAGATAAAAATTTCAACAATTTTAAACATTTCTAAATCCTACACAAAATTACAGCTGCTCTTAAATTTGTAACAATAACGAAGTTATAATAAAAAAATTTCAACATTTAACAAACAGACCTAAGTTTTTGACGTCACTCTTCCAGCGCCCGCACACACACGTGAAGAATGAATCTTAAAAATGATGCACGCCTCGCTCTTGTTTAAGTCAGTCAAATTTGGAAGAAATTGCTGTAAAAAGATTGCCGATGTGGTGCCAAGATTTGAAGGTTAATGACCAATTCAAAATACGCTGAAAGCGGTCTTCAACTTACAGATGCAAGTGAAATAGTAATTTAATTTACGTCTGGCAACTTTAATCGCTGTTGAGTAATCGAACTTTCGTTCCCTCCCAACTCCCACAGAGCATCAAAAAAAATTATATGCTGATTTTCAACGTAAGTCTTAATCAACTGCGTCTGTAAGAATCATTAAGTAAATTGAACTGCGAATCCAATGCCGAAAGTCAATAATTTATTTCAAGCAATCAGGCCATTTAAGCTTTTCCATTTTTGTCGCATTTGACATTCCAACTCCCTACGACATAGCATCGCTGACTATTGAGAAGTGCGTACATACTGGATTAACCGGAAAGCATTAAGTTAAAGTTCTCAAATAAATGTTTTTTGTTAGACTCATAAAATGTATTCAACCACTGTACTACCCACGAATCGAATAAACGATCATAATTATATGCCCACTATAGTGGTATTATAAGAAATTATGCAGGAGATAAGAATAAATAACTTCAAACAGATTTTAAAAGAACAGTGAGACTTACAAAGGCTAACTAACAACTTGTCCGACTATATGTGGAAGCAGTAATCAATAATTTATTTGGCAAAGTAAATTTAAATAGAACATTATTATAAATTTATTGGTTAAAAAATCGTTTTCTCTATACTTTACCATCTTGGCATGGTCTTTGCCGAAATAACAGAATCAATTGATTTCATAAACTTAATTCAAAATGAAAGTATACATAATTAATTTGACTTACTTATCATTTCCAAGCTCAAGTTTAATATTTCCGGTGTCCCTCCTTAATGATTTAGGATGGTCTACGTTTAAGCATGTTTTGCATCTGAAATTTAAAAAGATTAATAATCGAATTTATATAGTTCAATTATACAAATATTTATTTATTTGAAACGATTGACTTTACGAGTGTCAACTCCAATAATTTAAAGAATATAAACTGCAAAAGACTACTTGCTTAAAGCCTTAAACAAATATAAATATTTCTAATAACACCGACCCGATGGGGTATTTTATTTGCCAGTCCGGCCAGCTATGCACCTGTTCACAGCAAGTTTTTATTTATTAATTTAAAACGATTGAATTTACGAGTGACAACTCATGTACCCGAAATTAATTGTGCAACGCGTAATCCGTTGTGCACGTAGACAAAAGGAGAGGATAGTAATTTCTAGTGGAACACCAAGGTATTTAAATACTACAACTCATTGGCTGAATACCAAAGTTGCATAGAATTTAAATCATCCTGTAGGCAGGCACGAATGATGAAAATAATCAGAGTAAGATAAAATGAGTTTTACTTCATCAGCATACATAAGTATACGAGAATGAGTTATTACTGAAGGAAGGTCATTAATAAGTATTGTTAAAACTAATGGTCCAAGATGGCTACCCTGAGGTACTCCAGAAGAAACTTGAACCAGCTTTGACAGACATGGGATCTTAATAAGACTCTTTGGATTCTGCCTTTTAAATAGGTAGAAATCCAAAAGAGAAGTGAGGGAGGAAAACCAATACGGTCGAGTCTTGAAAGTAAGATATTATGGTTGACAGAGTCAAAAGCTTTACTGAAGTCAGTATAAATGACATCAGTTTGCTTTTTTGTTAAGAAACCATCATTAACTA
>SCDZ01000905.1:0-19502 GCA_004143845.1 Drosophila lacertosa | reverse complement strand
TTTTGTATATGGTTTAGTAGTGGGAGCATAAAATGAAATTGTTAAATGTTTATACCTTGAAAGTCCTGGTAGGATTCCAATTTATCTGTTATTTATGTGTTGATTGTTACAAGAATACATATTTTGTGGTACGATTTGTATATATATTATATAGCATAGAACAATGGGCGTGAAATTAAAGCGTATTATTATATGATTTCAATTTAATGGCGTTCAAAGTTCAAAATCTGGCTCTAAAAATTGCAACTTTCGCAAAACAAATTCAAAATTCATGGCAGAGTGCGCAGGGGGTGGTACGGGGGGGGGGGGGGGGGGGGATCCGCTTATCCGTTTAGGCCCATCTAAAACATTTGGAAAAGTTTAAGTCCGCGTGTCAACAATCAAAAGTCGTTCTAATAAACTTAAAAGCTTTTTTGTCCTCCCGACAGCACAATACTGCGACAAGGTCAGAATGTTTGACAACAACAACAACAACAACAAGGACAACAACAATTGAAAACGCCTTTTAAAACGCTCTCACCCCCCCCCTCCGTTCCTCCTTCCCGTTTGTCTGCCCTATGCAACCGTCATGCTGCGATAATGATAATAAACCCCCGACGAGCGCATAAAACAATGGGAGGCTGACTGAGCGAGCGTCTGATTTAACTGGCGCGTTAGCCATAAGTAGCTTGACACTCTCATAACCGTAACAGCGCGATAATGATTACGACCACAACCGCACACACACCCACGCACACACACACACATGCGCTCGCTGAGATACGCTCAAGCGGGCAACATACGGCGTTGAAATGCGATGATAAAGCCAGCAAAAAAATAAAAGTTTCACTTGCAGAAAAGGGTTAAAAGCCGGCAATACTAATATGTGTGTGTGTGTGTGTGACTGTGTGTGTGTGTGTTAGTCAGTATCAGTATGCGTGTTAGCGCGTTTAACCGCGTGAACTGCGCGCCATGCGCTGATAACAGTAATTGCCACAAGCTGGCATGCCAGCACTCTGAAAAGACCTGAATCACAAAACCCGCAGGAGGCGCCACAGCCAGAGCCAGCGCCAGCGCCAGTTGCACGTCGCCCGGGGTAAGGACTAAGCGGCTGCGACTGGGCTTGGCTTGTTTCGGTTTGCGTGTTCAGGACACTTACGTTTCGGCATTTCTGCGAGATGTTCATGTTGTTCGAGGCGTTGCTGTTCTTATTGTTGTTGTTGTTGTTGTTGTTGTTGTTATTGGTGTAGCTTTGTGGTTTTAAGATTATTAGCGTAGATAACCCATTTGCGACAAGAACGCGTTGGCTGCCAGTCAGTCGCTGGCAGGCACCTGCCATGCCCAAATCTGGCCAGCAATTTTTCACAGTGCACGGGCACAAACACAGCCAGAATCGCAGTCACCTGCCGCTTTGCCAAGGAAATTGGTTTAGGCAAATTGTGTGGCTAGCAAAACATGACCGATGTTTACCGCCTTCAAGGCCCACAATTCATAAGGAACGTGCGTGATTGGTGGCATCCGCAGGATATAGATAAACGGACGAGCGACTTTTGCTTTTGCGGTCTAACGTTACAGTTGCAATTTTTAGCAAAACTCAAATGAAAAGATTGAAAAGAACAAATGAAATTTGTATAAATCTTCGGACAACCGAAGTTTTGATACTCTTGTTTAATTTTTTTTTTTATAATCAAACACATTTTTAAAATTAATTTAAGTTGGGTATACCCTGTACCAAATGAAGTGTACAAATTAAGGGTACAGGGTATACAACAAAGAATAATTTGTGGTATTCCCCATTATTTCTCAGAGAACACCCAAATACGTATTGAATAAATGGATGTATAAAATAATCAAATAAAAAATGAATGTTATTTGAAAATGTCATATAATAATAATGAAATATAAAAAAAATATATATATATATCTTTAATGTGATGAACAGATAATTATGTAAGTACAACATAATCCATTCGTGATGAGCTTATAATTAAATTTTTAAAACGAATCAAATGTGTACTCACATCGTAGCTCTCCGGCAAACCAGGCGGGCCCGGTGGTCCTGGCGGACCCATGACGCCGGGCATGCCGTCGACGCCTGGCTCGCCCTTCTCCCCCTGCAGACCTTCCGGGCCGCGAGCGCCGGTAACGCCAGTGGCACCCTGTAAATAAAATGAAATGCAAAAAAAAAAAGAAAACCAGAAGGGAGACAAAGAAAAACGGCGCCGCCGGCGACCAAGAAATAAATCACATTAGTGGGCGTGTATATAAAATGTACGACTACAAATACAACTATGTCTGTGTCTGAGTCTACAGCTCTATAGGGTATATATATGGTACTAGTCTAGAAACTATTTGGGGACTGTTGGCTCTGGCTGCTTTCCGCTTTAACTGGCTGCGGTCGATTTACATAATCGTTGCGTTTTAGCCCGAGCTCATTAATCTACGCGGCCCAGCTGCCCGGGCGCCGTGGATTGGGGTTAGCTTTGGCATTGAGTTTGGCTTGGTATGTTCGGTTTGCTTTCTGGGGTGTTGCACAAAAAATTTGTGTCTCCCAATGTCCTTAATCTTATGCAAAATGGTCACGCTGTGCGCCATTTGCGTGTTTGTGTTCGCCTTTGGATTGTTCGTGTTGTCGTTGTCCTTTGTACATTGTTATTTCAGTAGCAGTAGCAGTAGCAGTAGCTGTTGTTGTTACTGCTTTAATGTTCTGTTGCTTATCGTCGTCTTTTAAATTAATTGCTATTAGTTAAGGGATTAGCAGCAGAGCTACAAAATTGTCGCAGGAATTTCCGGTATGCGCGCCAGTTTGCCATATTTTACTCAAGCATTTTGGGCGGCTGATGGTCTGGTTCCGGGCAAGCGACTACAACAGCGATACAAGGGTCAGCCCACCCAGGACCAGGACCAGGACGAGGACCCTTCTACATTTTGGATAGGCATATTTTCATAGCTGTTTGCTGTTTCACCGCAGAATGTTTTGCATACCGCTTTTCTCTTGATATATTGCAACGTATTGAAGAGGCTGCGTTCCACAGGTTGCTAAGCACAATATCAATAAGTAGATTTTTGCTATTTTATCTAGTATTATGTGTGACTGTGACCAGCGTAAAACTGCATCAGTTGTTAGCTATAGTGTTGAGATGAATGATGTTGCACGGGTTTTATATATTTTTGGCTAGCCCCATAAAAGTTGTGAGTATCTTTGGCTCTTTGGCGTGACAGGCACTTTCGGGTCGAGTGGTTGTTAAGGCCAACAGCTCGTTGTAGCATTGTGGATTTAGCCTTTGACCCGCACACACACACACACACACACACGCACATAGAGAGTGAGGCAGAAGTATCTTTGTGCTATTGCACACACGCATAGATAGAACTCTTATGGTTGCGAAAGACGTTGCCAGTTGATGAGATAATATAACGAGTGCTAGCAGCGCCCAAAGTGGATAAGTGTTTAAGCCTGAGCTGCCTGCCGTTTGCTCACAAAGTTATAAAGAAATTTTCGTTTCCTTCTTCTTTCACGTTAACGTTTTTCCTCGTTTCCGGTTACACGCACACACACAAATTATGATGTTTGACTTGACTGAAGAGAAAGAGAGAGAGTGCGTGTGTGTGTGCGTGTGTGTGTGCGTGTGTGTAACCGGTTGGCGATAACCATCATCCAACTCCAACTCCAACTTCAACTCCTACTGTAAACGCCCACTTGCACCCGCCCCCTTGTAGATTATACGATGTGTGTAATGAAATTGAAAATGCGTTAGATCCATGTCAAATATTGCCTTTTGCCATTGCCATTGCCATTGCCATTTTGGCCGATTAAGCCGCTGCCTTTGTATAGACCAAATATAAAGTAGTCGCTTTAACTTACGGTAAGTCCAGGGACGCCGGTCTTTCCATCTCTGCCCTGCGGACCGGGCGGGCCGCGCAACGTTTCGCGAATCGTTTCATTGTCCTTGAAGGCCTCCAGGATATCAGACGCATTACATGTACATTCGCCAGTGTATTTCTGCAATTGAACCATTTTTTCGATTAATATCCCGTTTCCTGCAAGCTGAAGATTCTGACTAATTTTGAGCTGGCCAAAAAGTCAGCGGGCTTGGGCTTGTTAAGGCCAAATATTTGAGAGCCTTGTCTGTGCAATTGGCAAGTCGCAAAAGCGAGTGCCAGCCAGGTCAATTTGAATACTTACAGCCCCCGCACTTGGTGTCTCCACAAAGGGCGGATACGTTGGCGTTTCACCTTTGGGGCCCGGCGGACCGGGCGGCCCAGGTGGGCCACGTATACTATCGCCCTTGGGTCCTCGATCGCCCTTCTCGCCCTTGATGCCGCGATATGCTGCCGGAGGAGAGTAACAAAAGCAAAAGTCATTTCATTAGCTGGCTGCCTAATTAGAGCCCCGGTTGGGGCCAGCTCCAGATTCAGATTCAGATTCAGATTCAGACTCAGGTCCAGATTCAGATTCAGATTCAGGTGAACTTACGTCGTTCGTGCGTTAATTGCGTCTGTCCGGGGGACTGCAAACCACTGTCGTCGAAAATGTCAGTTGCCTGTGGGTGGATAGAAGAAGAAGAACAAGAAGAGAGCTGCTTATTGAAAACGCATTAAACGAAAACAGCAAGAAAAAGTTGCTGTTGCTGTTGCTATTGCTGTTCTTGCCAAGTTTATCGATGCTGCTCAACTTGTGGCTACAACAAGCATAATTAGCCATACTGAAAGGTCAAGTTCCTCATCGATATATATTAAATTGACAGCCGCCCATTTTATTAGTGCGTTAAAACAAACCTCTCCATTTGCAGTCGACCACCAGCCATCGTTTGTGATATCATTCTCATCAACTGCTGGCTCATCGGGTGGTGAATTCTAAATGTTTCACATAATAAAATATAAAATAATATGTAAACAAAAAAATAAGTAGGGTAAAAAAAAAAACAAACAGACCATTTCTTGATCGGGATTTGCCAAAACTTCTGGTTCCAACTCGGTCGATATCTCATTATCCATATCCTTCGAAACAGGTACAAAAAATAATAAAGGATTAACAAAAAACAAAATGGGGCTGAACAAATGAAGCTTAAATATACTATTCCTATTTTGTATTTTTACGACATACCTTTGAGTTAATTCAAATATGATTGCCAAGCAACTAACTTAATTATAAGCTTAGCATTTTCAATTAGTTATAATTTAATCAATGAGCATTCGATTAGTATATTAATATATATTTAATCACAGCATTAGCTAATTTGACTAGCCCTAAAGGAAATTGATTAGGGACTTCAGTGGCTTCGCCTGACTAAATCTAAATAGTTTTCCATCTATTATACATAATATATTGTAGCCTTAGAGCTGCTGTTGTATTGTATCTGCTTAATAATTGAACGTAATCCAAATGCAAAATGATGAAAATGTTCAACTTACCGTTGGCACCGCCGCTGTTGGCTTTAGGGGCGACATGCATTGAATTGTTATCGCATCCGGATTGCCATAAACATAGATTTTTTCTAAATAGCCCTGTGCACGAAATACGTTTGTGTAAAGGCTTCAACATTGATCCAAAGCTGTTTTAATAATGCGTTACTAATAATTATTGTAACATTTTACAGGCGAACAGCAGCACACACAAATTTCTAAATGGAACCCGACCCCAGGCCCGTCCATTACCCGGAGTTGCCCCGCATTTGAGTTGCCCCGCATCCCAAATGCATCAATAAATATGTATAATAAATCAATCAATTTGTAAATCATTTGAATAAATGCACACATAAATCTGTTGCTAATGCAGCGCAGGCAGAGGCAGCTCTGTTCCATGCCAATTGTAATTGCAGCAAATCGAAATTAATTATTGATGTTAATTTCCAATAGCACTTGCCACTTGCCACTTGCCACCGGCCACATGCCACATGCCACCCGCGCAACTAATGTGCGCTGATTTTCCTTTCCAATTTCACTTCTAATGAGATAGAGGGAAGTCCGCATAAGTACACAATATGACTCACACATGTCACAGACTTACCTGGAAATAAAAGGGGCAACTGAGGAGGGGGGGATGATGGGGAAGAATGCAACTACTATCAGTAGTCTATAGAAATGCTAACCGCAGACGCTAAAGGCTCTAGCAGCGAGACAATGGAACAAGGACAATGAAATGCTATTTCACAGACACAGACACAGACACCGGCTCAGACAGAGACAGAGACAGAGATCGAATCGAGAGAGAGAGAGAGAGAGAGAGAGAGAGAGAGCGAGAGCAAGTGAATGCACATCTGCCATAAACCCTGTTCCGGGTTCTTTCAAATAAAAATGGCAGCAAACACTCACTGGCAATAGCAGTGCAGGCCAAGCACACACAATGGCAGCAGATGTGTTGTTGTTTTGCAGAGACTGTAACTGATAGTAATGGCCATGCGGCTTTTATGCATCCCAGTTAAAAGTTCTGTCTGAGACGCCGTGCCGTTGAGTTTCGGGTTAAAAGCGTGCAAGCGGCTTTCAGAATGGCTTAATATGCTCGACGCTCAACGAACTGTCACAGGCGGGGAGGGGGAGGGGGGACTGAAAACTGAAGAGGGTGAAGGGGAGGGGGGGGGGGAGGGGAGGGGACTACACACACGTACAACACTGCCTTAAATGGCCGCCAATAAACACTGAAGTGAGCGTCCCTCTGCTTCATTCCCACTTTGTGCTGTTCCACAGCACAGATTTGGCTTCGGCTTGCAACTGGCAACTTGCAACATGCAGCTTGCGGCTTGTTGCTTTTTAGCCATTGCCAGTCTGTTGAGTGGCAACATTAAAGATTCTTTCTTTTGTATGCCTTGTACGCACTGGAAATGAGCTGCAATAGGGCATAATGAGGTTGAGGAATGTGTTTAACAGCTCGAATCGGGCATCGGGCAAACAAACTAATGTCTTTATGCACGTTACTCATACGTATTCATTTCGTACAGAGTATTTTAGGGCCGTGTTCTTTTACTATACTAAAATATTTAGCTTTGCTTTGGTTTTGATTCGCTTGAAGAAAAGTATACGCTAAGCGAAAATAGCAAGTACTAGAAAATTATATATATATACTATATATATATATGTATATGTACATATGTATAAATATTGTATATATGTGGGGTTGTGTGAGTGGCCCAGTTTTGCTTTTAAGCCTGTGCCACACAGTGTGTGCAACGAAATTAGCCGCAAAGAAATTCACTCGAAACGGAAATTAAGTAGCTGCATGTGGCATTTTTGGGCCGTTGGTCGACGGTCGTCGCTGGTTGGTCGTTGGTCGTTGGTCCTTGTTCCGTCCGTTCGGCAGTCCCCTTTGCTCCTTCCGCCGAGGCGTGACATTCACAATTACCTGCTGGCCACCGGCATTTCTCTGAATTGACAACTATAATCGCTGCCAGCCGTGTGGCAGACATGCACTTTAGGCTACTTATCTACATAGACAGGCAGCTCGGATAAAGCTCTAAGCAAGATTAATTCTATTAATTGAAAATAAAAAGTATTTCCACTTAGCAACTTACTTCTGAGTACTTGTCAAATAAAAAAGAGTATATCTCAGCTTTAGCTATTGCGATTGGAATTGCGATTCAAAAAGCGACGCTAACAATGGTTTATCCTTTCGGTTTGGTCCATGCGAGTACTCGCAAATTGAACCCTTTTCTTTTTTTTTTTTTTTTTGGAGGACCTGTAGTAGACGAGCCAGAGCGATGAACTGCTGATAGGAGCACATCAAAGCGACCTCTTTAGAAGATTGCGCCTGACAGCGCACCGAGACAGACAAAGACATGGGGCCACTGGCAAACCAACGAAAAGGCGTTAGCAAATAAATAAGCAGGACAGGAAACCGGGGCGAGGGTCAAGCACAGACAATGGTCGCCGAGTCTCTTTAAATAATCAAAAGTGGCCCAGAGGCGTCCCAGCAGTAAAGTCGTGTCTGCTGTCCCCTTTCCCCCTTCCCCTTTCCGCTCTCCAGCTTGTTGTAGGTGAGGCAGTTTTAAGCTGTCAACCTAAACGTAACCAGCAGCAGGCAGCAGCAGGCAGCAGGCAGCAGGCAGCGTGCTGCAGTGCAGCAGCTCGGTCAAGTGGCGCCACGAGCAATTAACTGAGGCTGCGACTTGGGAGAGTCAAAGAGTGTGAATGGGGCGGAGGTGAGCTCTGTGCATGTGAGTGGCGTGTGCATTTGATTTTGTCTTGGGCCGCACATAATTAAGGCCAGCAGAGCCGAGCCGAGCTGGGCCGAGTCGGGGCTGGGCTGGGCTGGGCTGGGGAAAGGCGCTAAAGCGGAGCAAGGACATGCCAGGAGAGCAGTCAGAAATGAACGTCAGGAGCACGACAGCAATGCCGGCGGGCAGCGGGGGTTGCACTTGACAAGGGTTCGCACTGAGAGTAAAACAAACAAATAAAACCCACACACCGTTGACCTGCTTCCACAGTGGGGCCAAAAGGTATGCAACCTTTTGTAAGTAGTTCGTTCCGTTCTAGGATGCCAAACACGTTTCTCTTATAAAAAAAAAAAAAAAATAAAGGACACTGCCCGCAAACGGAATCCATGCAGCCTGGCAATTTGTCAAAAATGTGTCAATAATGTAGATCGATTGGGGACGATTGCGGCCCCTTAAAAATTAAGCGAAAAGGGTTCAAATTGATTATAAGTATCCTTGTATGCCCAAATGGTTCAATTAGAATGGGTTTCTTGGCTATTTGTTTGTCGCGCTGCATACGAAAAATACTTTGAAATTTAGCTTAAAATCTATATTTAAATAGTTAAGATGCCAAGATTTTTCGAAGAATACCAATAATAACAAGGGTCAGGTTTGTCAAATGTTTTTTTTTTTTTTTTATTGCAGCAATAAGTTTCCCTTCGCAATATATTTCAATATACTTCAACAGTAAATTCATATTGAAGAGCAGATTAAGTTATATTGAATGTAAACAAATGTCAGCTCAAAACCTGCGCTATTTTTAAAAAGGGTAGACAATTCGAAAGGTGTACGAAATTTTAAACAATACTGAGAGAAGCGGAATCAGAAACTTGGCCATGAACTTTATAAATTGCAAGCTATTTATAAGTTTGGCAGATAGTTCGTAACTTGTACAGAAAAAAAAAGGCAGAGTGTCAATTAACCAGCATCATTGACACTCTTAAATCATGACCTCGAACTTACTTTGTCAGCTGTGTTCGCTGACAGTTGCGAGTTTTCAGTTTTCAGTTTTCAGTTTTCAGTTGCCAGCTTCCAGCTGCAGGCAGCTGTTGTGCAGTTAAAATTAAATTTTAATTAAGCACAAATATTTAATAAGCATAATTTACGGCTTGCAGCGGCAGCAGAACAAAAGGGAACTGTTTTAAAATGTGAATGGCAACTGAAAATGGCATCGCATTAAGATTAGCATAACTTGTTTTTATAACCGCTTCTCGCCTCGCCTCACTTCGGTTCGCCTCTTGTATAACACAAAAACAGGAAAGAGACAGCGACAGCAACAATGACACAGCAGGCGGAAACGGATATACATACATACATACATATATTTTAGTCTTGCGTGCGCGGATGTCGTTGTGGGTGTATATAAAGGTGTGTATGTGTGTTAATATCTACTAGCAGAAGTAAGTATCAGAAGCAGCCCAGTCGCCCAGTCGCCCAGTCGACTGTCGCCTGCCAAGCATCCATCCGTTTGTATAAAAGTTATGCGCAGGTTAATAGATAATTAACCATGCAAATTGCCGCGCAACAGTTTACAAATATTCTCAGCGTCATCGTCGCAAGACAGAAAATGCCGTGTACCAGTGGCAGGTGGCAGGATCTACTCTGTGTGTGTGTGTGTGTGTGTGTGTGGGAGGAAGGAGTGGAAGGAGTGGAAGCGGGCATATGACACGCGTTCAAGTACAAAGGAATTAACTCTAATTACTTTGTAATGCTGATTAAGCCAGTTAGAGCGCATTAAATATGTAAACGGCATTCTGACATTCTTAGCATATTCGCGCAAGCATCCTGTACATCCAGTAATACCAATAAGTCACCACTCAGCACATATGACTGGCAGCAATTGCTAAATTCTGCAGACAAATGTGTTTAATTGTGACGCTCTTGGAAGGTTTGCCGACTGCAATAAATAAGTTGGTGGCAACTTAAACGAAAATTGTCTCAAACATTTTGGGACAACTCGAGAATTTTGTGTAGCCACGTCTTGTGGGCCCGACCAAGTTGGCCAAGACTTTTTGCAGTGCAAGTTTAAATTGCACTTTGGCCACATTACCACAGCGCGGTATCGGAGTGCCCTCATTGATTTAAGCTGCATTACATTCATGCTTATTAACCGTTTATTTACAAGTCAAAAGCTGTACAAGCACTTCAATTTCCATTTCAATTTCAATTGCAAATTTCAATGGCATATTTTATGCGGCACAAATGAAAACGAGCCGGGCCGAGCAGAGAAAAAAAAAAGAGAAAAAATACCAAATTTAAATTCACCTTTATGGCTGCCAACGACTCGACAAACAAATGCCCCCAACGCGGCTAACTGTAACTGTGCCGGGGCAGCAACAGCAGCAACAGCAGCAGCAGCAGCAGCAGCATTGGCATAGTTTCTAAATCACTTTCTGTCAGCCGTTTACAGGAGCAACAGCAGCAGCGGCAAGGATAACAATCGCAACGTCAAAAAGTTGCCCACTTTTTGTAATTTTATTTTATTTCCGTTTAAGTGCGTGCGCCAAGGTGCTGCCCGTCCACACGGCCACGCCCCCAAATGGAGCCGGGGCTCTGGGGTTCGGTGCGATTTTAAAGCTAAATTATAGCAACATAAAATTTTACGGCCAAGTTGAGGTAGAAGCCGCCAAGCATCCGGCAGGTGTGCTGAGCTTAATTTTGTGCACTTGACTTTGGACACTTGGCGGCCGTTTGAAAAGGGCTTCATCTTCATTTTATTTGAAGCTGGCTTTTTCTTTTCTTTTTTGTTGCCTTACTTCTTGCATATAATCTGAATAAATTACTTTGCACATTTTGCGGGGCATAAATAATTTAAAAAAAACCCCCACACAACCCCCTACCCCAATTAAATCTCTTCACACATTTAGAAGTCTATTCAGGCGTGAGGCACCAGGGGCTGTGTGTGTGTGTGTGTGTGTGTGTGTGTGTGTGTGTGTGTGTGTGTGTGTGAGGGAGTGTGGAAGTGTGCCTATATACATAATTGTGGTGGCAGACGCAAAGGCAGAACAATGAGACGGCAAATGCCAACCACACAAAGTGACAGATTTTTTTTAATTTTGCTAAAACCTACGACTAATTCTCAAACGAGCTGACACAAATCTCGAAAGTTGTTACACCAACATATTTGCAGGCGGTCCGCGCTGCACCACTGTCCCGCTGCCCCGCTGGCCCACTGTCCCACTGTCCCACTGTTCCACTGTTCCACTGGCTGAATGCTCGACGGGCCCAACAGCTCGACAGCTCGACGGCCCGACAGGACGACAGGACGACAGCCTGGCAGAACTGTCACCAAGTTCTGTCGCTCCGTTTGGCTGTGCATCTGTGCTCATCCCGACGAGCTGCGAGCTTTTGTTGCTTTTTTTTGTTTGTGGTTAAAACACAAACAATGAATATACACACACACACACACACACACAGATGGAGTACGTGGATTATGCCAGCGCTTGGGATAGCAGCCGAAAAAAGCTGAAGCAGCAAGCGGAACTGCAACAATGGCGTCGAGCATTTGGTAAAAGCGCCAACAACAATTAGCTTAAAGCCAGCAATGCACACACACACACACACAGATGCACAAAACGCACATTGCATTTTGCATAAACCAACACGTTATCTGCGTATTAGAGTCCTTCGCTTGTGTTGGTTCAGACAGTTTTATAAACCCTTAGGCAAATACATACACTCGAGCAAACGCTGCGTATACGCAATCAAACAGAGCCTGCATTTGTTGTTGTTTAAATATTTAATTAAATTAAGAATTAAACTAGGATAAACGAAATAAAATCAAAAGTTACTCGCCTTTGAGATGCGCTCAATTCTCAGCCCATGGTTAAATGTTTAAGATAAAGTTTATAATATGAAAATTCGTAAGCAAATATAAAAGTATGTAATAAATAAGAAAATGCTTGTCAATTCGAGGTTAATGGGCTGGCTTGTTAAGACAGATTGAAAATAAATAAAATGACAAAAAAAATAATTGGAAAATTTTCGTTTAGTAGTCCGTCGATAAAGTGTCAAGTTAATTTAATGGCACATTTACCAAAATCAGAAACACAATTTCAGTAAAGTCCAGTTGACTCGTAGTACATATCGTATAGTAAACAATTTCAATTTATATGCAATTCATATTCATATTGGCTCAAAATGCCTGCCACTAAAATCCAAAGTAATCAGTCCGACCAGAAAGCCCCAAAGCTGCCGCCATTGTACGTGCCCGCCGAGCTGCACAGCCTCATCGGGGAGCTAATGAGGCCACGGGCTGAGATGCTGCTCAAAATAGTCACCACAAGGATGGTCTCTGAAGCGCAGAATACCGATGAAGATGAGGCTGGCGGGGATTGGTGGCCAGATTATGGGCTCTACTCGCAAATGCACTACATGACCGAAATGAATGTGAGTTCCTTTGCATTACAACATTTACTTGATATTTACTAATATGATTAATTTCTTGGCCATTAGGGTCTTCTGCATCTAGCACAGAACACACTAAAGGGTATGGCCAAGGATTTGCAGACCATTGGTACACATTTTCATGCCTTCGTTGGCAACTACTTAAGGGAGCGCCAAGCAGCCGGCGAACTAACCTCGCCAGGCGATAGACATCAAAAGTTTGGCCGCTATCTGATGGCTCAGAGTTTGATCAAGGATATGGTTACGTTTGTGAACTGTTGCAGTCGTCATACCGTCAAGCTGCTGGGACAGCGCAGCGAGTACTCGGAGCGTGCGGCGGAGACCAAGGATACCGAGGATCGCATACGCCTGAAAATCTTTGATGAGCGCAGCTTTGCCCAGCTGCATAGCCGCATGGACACTTTGAAGAGCTTTGTGCAGGACTTTTGCGATTTGTTTGACTCGGCCGGGCAAGCCACGATGCCAGCAAATGGCCAGAATGTTTCTGACCAAGCTCTGGCTATCAAAATATCCTCGTAGTGCTGGCGCTCGTTTGTTGAATGTTGTTAACCCGTTTCTTTGTACTCCGACCAATCCAGCGAATACATTTACACACACACACACACGTGCACACACAGACAGACACGCCTCAGTGGGGCCTTCATTTCAGAGGGCTGTAATAAAGAGTCCACCCCCCAGTGTATTGGAGTATCCAGAAAAGCTTTTTATGCTTCAAAGTCAATATAGTGTGCCATGTAGAGAGTAGAGTTTTAAAACGTTAAGTACGGCGCACACACACACACCGCTCGGTGACATACTTGTGCCTGCCTGCCTGCCTGCCTGCTCAACCAGGCAGACTCCTTTCCCCTAACCATACCATTAACCTCCACACTCCAACAGGCAGTTAGTTGCTTCGAGCACAAACGCCATTCAGGCGGAAATGCAGCTCCAAAACAGCAGAGCAGAGCGAGAAAGGAAGACGGGCGTTCAGCGTTCAGCGTTCAGCGGGCCGGAGGCGAAAACCTCCACGTGAAGTGTGTCATCAGTTTAAGGTTTTTGTGGGCAGCAACAAAGCACACACAAGCAGTCACCAGCCAACAGCCAACAGCTAACAGCAACCCCCCTTTTCCACCCTCCCAACAGCTGCCTGTATTTTCATAATAAACAAATGGGTTGTATGGTTGGTTGGGCTTAACTTTTGGGCTTCCAACAACAACTCGCAGTCGCAGTCGCAGTCGCAGTCGCAGTTGCAGACAGTAGAAAACAGTAGAAAACTCTTGGCCCGCTCACATTTGTGTGAGCTGAAATCAGTGCTATTTATATTGTGGCCGGGCCAAGAGGCGATGCGATGCGATGCGATGCGATGTGCGTGGTAGCTGAAGTTGCAGCTTGTCAGCATGCTTACCAACTGCTCCTGGTTCTGTTATATCCAATTTGCAAAAATAACCACTCGAGTCACATCCCTGTCTCGGGCACGGCAAAAGTTCACTTGCAACATGCTCTTATCTTTGACATGCAGCACACGGTGGCAGCAAATCGACAACGCAACTTGCACTCCAAGTTGCCTGTCAATGCAACAAGTTTAGCTTCGAAAGGGCCAAAAGAAGATAGGGTTGGGCGGGTGGTGGAAGAAGTGGTGCGTGGTGCGTGGTGCGACATCTGACAAAAACTTTGTTGTGCCTATCGCAGCCAAACCGCAGAAGTCAGCGCATCTTTTGCAAAGTTTCGCTATCTATGCCATCAAGTGCCACCGCGGGGACAGTAACAGCTGTGACCGTGGGGCATGTCACGCTGTGGATGGTGAAGGTGGGTCCTTGCCAGTGGCAAGTGCGTCAAGTTTGTTCGTGGCACAATAAATATATAATAGACAAATGCTCGACGGGGCGTGGGTGTTGCTGTTGTTGCTGTTCTTGTTGTAGTTGTAGTTGTACTATTACGTATTCACTCCCTTTTGGTATCGCTTTCGTTAAAGGTAACGGTAGCGCGTGCCCCTTGACTTCTGGTTTAATAAAATATTATCATAAACGTAACGGAAGATAGTTTTTCATATGTTTATTCACAAATATGTGCGCACGAGTCGAAATGTTGGCGCCAGCTACTTGCAACATGCCAAAGTTCACTGTTTACTTCAGGGGCCAACTCTTTACTTTTACTCCAACAGCTCCCAACACACACACACACACACACACACACACGTGCACACACGTGCACACACTCGGCTTGTTGTTTCAGTAGCACACACATTTTGATACTTTCATTATTTATTGCCAGCTGCGGGAGTAGCCGGGCGAATGCGACTACATTCATAAATATATGACTAGCGAATGCCGCTGCAAATCTAATGGAATGTGTTTTCTTTCATTTTTTCTTCTCTTTTTTTTTTTATTACTCAGCCGAGAGTGTGGATTGTGTGCTCGTTAAAGTCAGAGTAAGTGGGAAAGGGAGAAAGGGAGAGAGAGAGAGATTGCGTAACGTGCTAATATAGTACGTTACGTATACGTATCGTATACATATACGTATACGTATACGTAATGCTTGGATACTTTGTTACATTCCCACAGCGTTGCAAGCTTCTTATCTCGATGGCATTAGTTTTTATTTGCCCCTGTTTCTGTGTGCACCACAATTTGTTCTCAAAAAGCATTTGCCTTATCTTAGCGACAGCACAAATCGATATGGCATTGACTCCCAGTGCCCAATGCCGATCGATGACAGCACAAAGTGCCCAAATAATATTCTGTCATAATTAAACAATTATTCTATTCAAAATAGAACTAAATTGCTTTAATCGTGTGAACGCCTTTTTTTTGCTTTCCTAATCGAAACAAAAATATTTTATTTTAGAGGGCTGAACGAGCAGATACTCTGCAAGTGAAAGGGCGACTAGTTTTATTTGATGTGATTAAATTGTAAGTAATTTCTAAGTTTCATAAGCAACGTTTTTATTTAAATGAAAATTTTGTTGTCGGACTTGCAGCTATTTCCGCTTGCAGTTGCCCATAACTTATGGCCATGTTCCGATATGGAATGATTAGGGCAAGTCAAGGAGTTGCGTGACAATGTCCACTTTGGCGAAACACGCACCTCTTGACTTATCCAGATAAGGACGCGAACAGCAAAGGGCACACACCGAAAACAGGGTATCACGTCGTCGAGCACACAAACAATAAACAATTGTGTTGTTTCGTGTATATTATGAACTTGTGCGATAGCAATTAGATTCAATAACCACCAATTGGTCAAGTCCTCTAATGTTGCTTGTTCGGCAGCACCTGCAGGGGCTCACAGGTTAATAGCGGCCAATAAATGTCGTGCGAGTGTTAAAGAGTCCAGTCTAATTCCACGCATTTACAATAATTGCCTTTTTGGGTAAAATTCGCTTTTGGTTAATTGGGCACTAATGAATACGAATACGTCCATGTTGTTGTTGTTATTGTTGTTACTATAGTGGTTGCTGTTGCTGCTATTGCTGCTGCAAACCACACGGTTAAACCGCAGACCACACACACACAGATACACACACACACAGATACACTCGCGCGTTGCTACTACGAACCATTTACACTCAGTCAATAGAGCTAGTTGTGGCTGCCAAATAACCGCCTCAATATAATACAATAACAAATTGCCTGTCAATCTACGTGTAACTTTTATAAATTTGCAGCAGGGGTCGCAGGCGCCCCGATTGTGCCCCATCCTCTTGCCAGACGCCTCGCGGCGTTTTCGCCTCGAGTTTCAGCCATAATTAACAGCGGCTGTGGCAACTGTGCGAAAAACTAGGGGGCAACAACAACAACAGTAACAACAGCAGCAGCAACAACAACAACAAGAAGAGCTTTGTAATGTTAGCTGCTGCTAATGAACTCGCTGCCGCCGCCCGTTAGCGTGCCAGCTGCTGGGGTCGAGGGGTCGCCGGGTCGAGGGGTCAACGGGGCTGTTAGGCAGCATGCAGAAATGACTTTATTAGCAGCCGCGCCGTGTCGCTGCCAGTACTCAGGCTTTTATTTAGATTTTTATTGCTAAACTTTGTTTCGTTTTTCTTTTTTTTTTTGCTTTTTTGCTTTTTTCTCGTGCTTCTTTTTTCGCCACTTTGCCACACATTCGTCGGGGCAACTGAAACTGGAACGGATGGGGCAAGGCCCAAAGGGAAGGTGTATCGAAGGCAGCCCGTTAACGGTTGTCGTTTGACTCTGACTTCAACGTCCTTCTCATGCGACACTTTGAATGTTTTAAATGGTTTTTTTATTGCCATTCGCTGTTGTTGTTGTTGTTGTTGCCGTCCTTCCTGTTGTTGTTCCTGTTGTGGTTTGTTACTGCATTAAATTAGTTTAATCACTATGCAGACTACGCTAGCCGTCAGGCAACGGGCCAAATGAAAGCGAACCAAGCCCATAAGTAAGCGTAAACAATGTCAAAGCAGTGCACACTGTAGCACTAGTTTACTGTAACTACCTAAATGACCGGTCTATGCAGCCGCAGACGCGCCCGCTCCCAGTCGGGTGTCAATAGAAACATTAACTGGGCGTGCTGGCTAAATTAGCACAACAATTATGCAGGTATTAGCAGACGACGCGACGGCGTTGATTGTGTTCTTTGTTACCTGCCAAGAGGTGTAAACACTGCCAGTTGTCCATACAAAATTGAGGTAGATCCTTGTATGTGTGTGAATGTGTGTGTTTGCCAGGCAAATAATAAATGTATCTATGGGAAACAATTTTCTTATCTTGCTGCTTCCGAATGCAATTTGAATGCTTAGCCAGGACTTAATATCAAACATAATTAGCACCTGAATAAAGCTTATAAGTAAGGTGTAAGCATCTTAAAGCTGCCTGATTGTGGATTTTATATTGAATTATTTTGAATTTTAATTGCCAGCCATGCGCGCTGCCAACCCTTGTTGAAATATCAAATTTCGGATATGGCTGGCAAGAGCTTTCAAATTGGCCCGCACAATGGCCAACCGATGGGAGGCCATTAAAATACCACTTGAGTGGGCTTTTGTGTGTAACAGCAGTCCACCTGTTAATCCACACACGCACACACACACACACAGATACTAATCAGAGCCCGCAAAACAGCTGAAAGGTCATATTACGCATACGACGCGTGTGCAAAGTTTAACCCAAACACATTTGCGAGTAGATATATTTTTGTTTTTAAGATAAAAAAGGGTATGTTAAGCTCGGCTCGAAAGTATCACTTAGTTCTGCTGATCAGTAATTAACAGAAGACTTCTTACAATTTATTTTTAATAGAGAATAGAGTATCTCATAGTCTGTAGTTAGCATTCGAGAATATTCTTGTTTTTTAGTTGACAACACTCTCAACCCTTGTCAGTTTTGTCAATTTATCTTGTGCCCCAGGCCAGAGCCAGAGCACAACAAGCGCTTCTAATGTTTTCTGATAATTACAATGGTTTCCTTTTTTAATTTATATGTACGTTTCACACACACACACAAAGCACACACATACATTGACATGGCATTAACTCACCTGGTCAAGCCAAGGCAGACACACAAACTTCTACATATGACACATGAGGACAGCAACAAAATTGTTGGCTGTCATGAAACATTTGTCACAATAAACTTTATTTGCTTTCGTGTAGTGCAGGAATATATTTTATTTTATTTATTTGCTCAACGCTCTAGCTGCGTATTTAAAAGCAAGTCTTAACATGTTGCGGCCTCTTGTTGTGTGCTCGTGTATTTGTGCGTGCTGTGTTCGCATAAACCGCGACCCAAGCCCCATTTTTGCCCACCTTTTGCACCCTCCACTCCACAGTGGAGACATTTGTTGGCACTGCGCGTAGCAGCCGCAGGAAGTGAGGCATTTAGCATTACAAATTACACATTACACGAATTACATATTACAAATTACACAGTTTAACAGCTGAGACTATGACTAGAACCTTAAACCTAACTAAAACTAAAAGTGAAACTAAAACTCATTAAATGATTGCAGCCACACGTTGTTTGTTTTTGTTGTGCCAGTTGAGTTGTTGAGCAGACTCGTAATTATAATTAATTGGCAAGTTTTTAAGGCTCATTATGTGCCATTTGAAAGGATGGCAGACCCAAAATAAAACTTGTTGCTTGCGTTTCAGTTACCTGTATCCTGGCTGCCACGCGCTCCCCGTTGAAACGATTGGGGTTGAACCAACCCTTCGTGGAGCCCGTCACAAGCACAATGCCGAGCAGGAAGAAGAGTATTAACGCGGTTATCACGAGTTTCGCGCGCGTCGAAATGACCATTGCCATGTTTCAATTTTGATATTCACACACACACACACACAGACAGACAACAACAACAAACACACACGAATACGAATACGAGCGCGGTAACACGGCGACGAAATGGCAACACTTTAACACTTAGCACTAGGAATCAACTCGGGTTACACTCACGATTGCCTGGAAAAAAAGATGTATGAATTGGCATATTAATTGGATGTGGTTGTAGGACTTGTTGTTGTTCTTGTTCTTGCTGGGCCACATAGTACAAATGGTTTGAATGTTTTTGCTTTTGACTTGAATGTATTTGACCCTTGGGCTGCTGCCGCTGAGCTGCTGCTGAGCTGCTGTGGTGCCACCGAGGGGCTGCCTAATGGCTTTTGTGGCACGTATTAACCTTGCGAAGCGTTTTTGCGGCACACGCGCCTCTCAAATGCCCATATCAGCCTCTTCACAGGCACTCGCACTGGCACTTCCTCTGAACGCTACAAATGTAACACGTTTTATTTAATTTCCCTCTCTCTCTCTCTCTCTCTCTCACTCTCTCACTCTCACTCTTTCTCTTTCTTGTGTTGCCTTTGCTTTGCTCGCTTGTCAGCATTTTCTCACCGATTTGCGCCGCAAAAGGAGGCGGCTGAAAAATAAAAGCCAACACAACCAAAAAAAAAAAAAAAAAAAAAAAAAAAAAAAAAAAAAAAAAAAAAAAAAAAAAACG